>PVJN01065929.1:0-10134 GCA_004026805.1 Lasiurus borealis
GCTGCCGCCGCCAGGGCTGAGCCAGTGAAAGTATCCAGGTTTCCTTTCCCCGCCTCTTCGTCCCGCAGATTGCCAGCCCCAGCAGCCAATAGGAAGCCGGACCGGCGCTTTCTTGTGTCCAATCGGCGCAGAGCTCTGCAGCCGCCCAGATAAGTTGGCAAAAGATGGGTGGTGGGGTCCCAGGGGGTCCTGAGCCCCGTGGCATCCGGGGGCCCGGAGCCTTCGAGTCCGGGAGGGGAGAGGGCGCTGGGCTTGGGCTGAGAGGCGCTTCGGAACCGGTGCCGCCCAGAGAGAGTGCGCAGGCGGCCGGCGGGGGTGGGAGTGGGTGCGGGGTGGGGGCGGGGGGCTGTTAAGGTCGCGGAAGGAGGACGCGGCAGGCCAGCGGGGGTGGCGGATGGTGAACGTGTTGCGACATCGGCCAGCGGGAGGGCTGAGACCAAAATGGCCGGGGAGGGGGCGGGTGTGCATGTCCCTGTAAGAGCCAGAGGAGCCGAGGAGCCGGTGGCCCCGGTGCGGCGCGGCCAGGTGTGGGCGGTCCGCTGGGAACGGGCGGTGGGGTGGGGGTGGGGAGGAGGGGCGGGGAGGCCCCTGGCAGGTGCTGGCGCAGGTGGAACTCTCTGGTCTAGAAGAGGAACGCTGGGCCCTGGCTGGTGTGGCTCAGTGGATAGGGCGTCGGCCTGCGGACTGAAGGGTCCCAGGTTCGATTCCGGTCAAGGGCATGGACCTTGGTGGCGGGCACATCCCCAGTAGGAGGCGGCTGATCAATGTCTCTCTCTCATCGATGTTTCTAACTCTCCCTCTCCCCTCCTCTCTGTAAAAAATCAATAAAATAACAAAAATAAAAATAAAAAATAAATAAAGAGAGAAGCTTGGCCCTCCCACAGGGGCGTCGCTGGATCACTGGAATGTCGAGCAGCGCCAGGCTCGGTGCCCCGCCCGGCCACCCCTGGTCTCACCCCCCTGGCCGCCCTCCCTGGCTCCCGCCCCCGCGTTCCTGGACAGACCCCCCCACGGGGGTGGGGGGGGTGGTCCTTCTCGGGGAGGCTGGCCCGCTGGGGACAATAGTCCTGTCATTGTGTGTTGGATCCACACGGATCAGGAAGAACGGCCGCCTTCTCCCGGGTCTGGCCCTCAGAACCCACCCAACCAGCCCGGCCTGTTCCTTCCGCACCCATCGCCCCGGCCCCCACCCTGGCACCCGCCACCTGGCACCCGCCGTCTCCTCGGCGCTCCTCTCGCCAAACGCTGCCTGGCGACAGGGTGGCCAGTGACGGGGATCGGTGATCGCCGGCCAGGGGGAGGGGGGCTGTGGGAGCGGCGTGCCCCTCCCCCGTGGGAAGCCCGTGTGGGGAGAGGGGCCTGGGCAGGACACGGGTGTGGGGGGGTGGTTCACCCAGGGGACACGGGTCAGGCCATTTCCGCAAAGCAATCCCCTCGGCGAAGACTGGGGGCCCAGGTCTGGGTCCCTGCAGTCAGCACGTCTCCCCCTCCCCGCCCGCAGCAGCGAGAGTGCAGGGCCGGCTGTGAGCCCCGAGGCCGCTGGGCTGCGATCTCCCGACCTGGAGCCCGGGAGGTTCATGCTGCCCACAGCGCGGGCTCGGGGCAGGCGCGGGCACAGGCATGGGCATGGGCAGAAGCCAGAGCTGCTCTGCACCCAGGGACCAGCGCTCCTGGGAGCACGTTCCAGCAGGTGGCAGGGGGGCTGGGGTTCTTGGGGGCCACGCCCATACCCCCCGCTGCTCCTCAGGGATGTGCTGGGTCCTCCCTCCTGGCTGGGCTCTCCCTCCCAGTCTGAGTCCTCCCTCCCAGCTTGGATCCTCCCTCCTGGCTGGATCCTCCCTCTCAGCCTGGGTCCTCCCTCCTAGTCTGGATCCTCCCTCCCAGCCTGGGTGCTCCCTGCTGGCCTGGGTCCTCCCTCCAGCCTGGGTGCTCCCCCCCACCTGGTCCTCCCTCCTGGCTGGATCCTCCCTCCTGGCTGGGTCCTCCCTCTCGGTCTGGGTGCTCCCTCCTGGCTGGATCCTCCCTCCCAGCCTGGGTGCTCCCTGCTGGCCTGGGTGCTCCCTCTGGCTGGGTCCTCCCTCCTGGCTGGGCGCTCCCTCCTCCGGGGAGGGCCAGCCCTCGGCCGGGAACCAGGGCTCGGCCGCCGTGGCCGGGAGGCACCTGCGTGGGAAGCGCCGGCCCCGGAGAAGACAAAGGTGTTGTGTTCGGCTGCCAACCCTCCATTCCCACCGGCTTCCTCCCGCGGACAAAGGGCCATTGAGGCGCCGACGCCCGGCCCGTCTCCCAGTGTCTCCCAGTGTCTCCCAGTGTCTCCCAGTGTCTCCCGCCCGCCCGGCCCGTCTCCCAGTGTCTCCCAGTGTCTCCCGCCCAGCCCGTCTCCCAGTGCCTCCCAGTGTCTCCCAGTGTCTCCCAGTGTCTCCCGCCCGCCCGGCCCGTCTCCCAGTGTCTCCCAGTGTCTCCCGGCTGCCCGGCCCGCCTCCCGGTGCCTCCCTTCGGGGGCGTGGGCAGCGCCCAGACCCCCGCTCGCAGGCTCACATGCAGAGGGAGCGCCATCCGCCCTGGGACAGCCTCCCGCACCAAGCCCAGAGCGCGTGGCCTGGGCAGCGGGCGGGGCTGGGAGACGTGGAGCCTCTTCCACGCTCCTGGTTTCCAGGGTGACAGGCGTGGCCAAGCGTGACGTGTATGTATTTCACATATGGCACCTCGAGATACGAGTGCCCTAACATACGAGATTTTTGAGATACGAGCCGTCGAGCGAGCGATTTGTGCTTTGAAATACGAGCAACAGTTGAGAGAGGAGTCATCGCGCGGATCTGCCGGCTGCACATGACCCACCAGTTAATTTACTGCGACGCGAGCGTCTCATAGTTTCCCACGCCTCAAGGTGACGGAATGAATTAAACTCGTATCTCGAGGAACCACTGTAAATCTACCCAAGTCCTATTTCCAGTCGGGGTCGGGCTGAACGCCAGGCCTCAAGGTCACCCCAAGGTCCTTGCTTCCTGCAGGAGCCCACCTCTCCTGCGTCCGCATTTTTATTTTTATTTTTAAGCAAATGGAGAGGAAGTTATGTACCGTGTGATTATCATTTTCATGTTTTTATTGACTTCAGAGAGGAAGAAAGAGGGAGAGAGAGAGACGCACGGACGATGAGAGAGAAGCATGGAGTGGCTGCCTCTTGCACACACACACCCCCCACTGGGAATCCACCAGAAACCCCAGCCTGTGCCCTGACCGGGGTGGCACCCTGACCTCCTGGTTCCTCAGTCAACGCTCCGCCCCTGAGCCCCGCCGGCCGGCCCGGCTCCTGCCCAGGTTCACACGCCATTTCATAGAACGCAAGTTGGTTGTAGGAAGGAATGCAGGAAGGTTCTGGATCTTGCCGGGAAGCCCCGGGAAATGGGCGGGCATGGCTCAGGGGCCCCTCCGTTCAGCACTGAGCGCTCAGCTGCGGGTGCGGCCGGCTGATCCAGGTGCCCAGCTCCTTTCTCTCGTCTCTAGCAACGCTGGGTGAGAGTGTGATCCGGGATCTCAGAGAGAGCAGATCAACACGGAGGCAGGGAGCCTCAGTCCTGGACTGTTATTGTAATACAGAGTACCTCGAGATACAAGTTTAATTCGTTCCTTAACCTTGAGGCGTGGGAAACTATGAGACGCCAGCGTCGCGGTAAACTGGTGGGTCGTGTGCAGCCGGCCCGTCCACTCAATGACTCCTATCTCAACTGTTGCTCGTATTTCAAAGCAAAAATCGCTCGCTCGACGGCTCATATCTCAAAAACCTCGTATGTTAGGGCACTCGTATTTCGAGGTACCGCTGTATTACCCCACAGAGGAGCCGTCCACCCCCCTCGGGCTGGGGGGTCCGCCGGGTGCTGGGGCAGAAGGGCAGGCAGGTGCAGAGGATTCAGGAGCCGGGGTGGCCGGGCCCGCCGGCGTGGCTCAGGTGCTGGGTGTCGGCCTAGGAACCAGGAGGTCACAGTTCAATTTCCCATCAGGGCACAGGCCCGGGTAGCCGGCTCCATCCCCAGTGGGAGCCGTGCAGGAGGCAGCCAATCCGAGATTCTCTCTCCTCACTGATGTCTCTCTCTCTCCCCCTCTCCCTGCCTCTCTGACATCAATAAAGATTCATTTAAAAAGAGCCGGTGGGGGCCTCCCCGTCTCTCCGCCTTTGGCAGCATGTGGGGGGCCTGTGAGGGCACGTCACCGCCCCCAGGCCCCCACCCCCACCCCGTCCTCATGGCATCACCGGGCTGAGCTGGCTGGTGTGGCCTCTCCCCCTCCCCCACCCCTGCACTATCCCCGCTCCCTCCACACCCTGTGGGCAGGCTCCTGGGCAAGTTCCGTCAGAGAGAAAGGAGCCAGCAGTGGTGGGAGCGCTGTCCGCACACCAGAAGGCGGAGGCTCCATCCCTGGCGGGCACCTGCCGTGCTGTGGGTCCTGGTGGGTGCGGGCAGGAGGCAGTCCGCCAATTTCTCTCTCACATCCCTGCTTCTCTCTCTCCTTCTCTCCCTCCCTCTCTCCCTCCTCTGCTCCCTCTCCCTCTCTCTCTCCCTCCCTTCCTTTCCTTCCCTCTCTCTTCTCCTCTCCTCATCCCTCTCCCCTCTCTTCTCTCTCTCTCTCCCTCTCCCCTCTCTCCCCCCTCTCCTCTCTCTCCCTTCTCTCCCTCTCTCTCTCTCGGACCCATGAAAAGCTGCATGGTGAGCAGGAGAGGGAGAGAGGTGCAGACAAGAGCAGTGCTCGGCCTCTGACTCGGTCCAGCCCCTGTTGGCAGCCAGGCTGGTGCTGGCCGGGTCTCCCCAGAAGGAAGGCAGGGGGACCCCCGGATAATGTTTCTGTCCCCTGCCAGGCTCACAGCTGCTGGACGGGCCATCCGGCCCAGCAGGCAGCCCCTCCCTCACTGCCCTGAGCTCGCGTCTGCCATGCGTGAGGATCGGCGTGAAGATGCCCACGGAGGGGCCGCCAGCGGGAGCCACTGCCCCCCCCACTCCGCTGCGGCCACCGGGCCACCCACCGTTTGCTTCGGGGCTGCTTCCGGCAGTTTCTGTGATCATGGACCCTGAGACTCAGGGACACATCCTATTTATTTATTTTATTTTTAAAAAGCATTTTTAGTGATTTCTGAGAGGAAGGAGGGGAGAGAGAGAAGCATCCATGCCTTCTGCACGACCCCCACTGGAGAGGGAGCCCCCAACCCGGGCCTGTGGTCTGACCGGACATCGAACCCTGACCCCCTCATTCCTAGGTTGATGCTCAGCCCCTGAGCCACACCGGCTGGGCCCACAGCCTTCCTGATGCTCATCATGTCGGGGGCGTGTTCAGACGGCTCCGTCCTGGGGGTCCCCCACCGTCTCTCTCCCCGGGGAGAACGGCTCTTGGAGGGGCTGCTGGTGTGGCTCACACCCGCCCCCCTCCGGGTCCCCTCTCCGGGTCCCTCCCCAGATCCTCTCCGCCGTCCCAGATCCGGCTTCATCCTGGTCCCAGCCAGCAGGGCCGAGGGCGATGGAGAGCCGGGAGCTGTCCAGCGTTGGCTGTGCGGGCGCAGGAGGGAAGCAGACCACCTGCTGTGGAGGAAACCAGGAAAGGCCCTGGCTGGTGTGGCTCAGTAGCTAGCACCTACATCTGCTCAGTGAAGGGTCCCGGGTTTGGTTCCGGTCAAGGGCACAGGCCCGGGTCGTGGGCTCCATCCCCAGTGTGGGGCGTGCAGGAGGCAGCCGATCTGTGACTCTCATCGTTGATGTTTCTATCTCTCCCTCTCCCTTCCGCTTGGATGTCAACAACAATCTACATAAAAGCCGAGACCGGTTTGGCTCAGTGGATAGAGCGTCGGCCTTTGGACTGAAAGGTCCCAGGTTCGATTCCGGCTGGGGGCATGTACCTTGCTTGCGGGCACATCTCCACAGTGGGGTGTGCAGGAGGCGGCTGATTGTTTCTCTCTCTCATCGATGTTTCTGACTTTCTGTCCCTCTTCCTTCCTCTCTGTAAAAAATCAATAAAATATTAAAAAAGAAAAAGAAAAAAATCTACATAAAAGCCTGAGAGACCGTGACGACCAGTTGACTGGTCGCCATGATGCACACCGACCACCAGGGGGCAGGAGCTAAACGCAGGAGCTGGCAGCCTCCAGTGGTCAGTGTGCTCCCACAGCCAAACTCCTGGGGTCCCTACCCCCAGCCAGCCGGCCTGGATTGGGCCTAATCAGCCCCAACCGCCAGCCAGACCAAGGGACCCCAACAGTGCACAAATCTGTGCACCGGGCCTCTAGCATATTTATAATAAAATGAAAACACGAAGGAAAAAATTGCAAAAGCATGGAGCGTGTGTGGGAAGGGTGGGAGCACTTGCTTTTCCTGCACTGCCCTGCCCACCTGGACACACCTGGGCACACCTGGGCACGCCTCACCCGCCTGTCTTTCCCCGGCTCTCTCTTGGCACCTCGGTTCCCCCTGCAAGCTGAGGGGGTGGGCTGGGTCGCTCCACCAGGCCAGCCTCAGGCCCCTCCTCCAAAACAGTGCCAGCCCCCAGGTCCCCACCCAGAGGGCCCCCCCGGGGGGAGGGACGGGGCCCTCCTCCTCGGCTGCAGCTGCCTGGCTCCCGGAGCCACAGGTGTGTATCGTGTTTCCCGGGACGGGGAGTCGGTCATGCTCCACGTCCCCGCACGGCACGCCGCCCCGGCTCCAGTTCTGTGATGCTGCCTCTTCCCGGGGAGGGAGGGTGGGGGCTGGTGCTCTGTGCCCAGTGAGCAGCCCTGGACGCTGGCTGGCAGCCGGGCTCCGGCTCCCGGGAGAAGGGGGAGCTTGTCAGGTGGAGCCTGCCCGGCCCGCGTGGCTCAGAGGTGGAGCGTCGACCTTGAACCAGGAGGTCACAGTTCGACCCCGGGTCAGGGCACGTGCTCAGGTTTCGGGCTCCATCCCCGGTGTGGGGCGTGCGGGATGCAGCCAATTAACGTTCCTCTCTCATCCATGATCTCTCTCTCTCTCTCTCTCTCTCTCTCTCTCTCTCTCTCTCCTTCGTCTCTGAAATAAATTTAAAATATTTAAAAGAAAAACAGGAGGCTTGGTGGGTGGGAATGGGCTCTCTCTGACAAGCCGGTTCCGACCTCGGCAGGCCTGTGGGGACCTCAGGTGCCAGCACACAGAGTCCCGAACTCTAGACGCAAAAAAGAGGTGCTCCCACCCCGGGCGGGACGCTGACCACTCACCCCCCACCCCCACCCCCAGACTCAGGCCTCGGAGAGAGTCCTCCAATGCCAGCCCCACACGCAGTGCCCGTCCGAGGCCCAGCCGGGGACGGAGGTGCCCCAGGCCCTGACCGCCCTCCAGGGCACGGGGTGAGCAGGCTCTGCTGCCGGCTGGACCACAGGAGGTTTGTAAGGCGGGGGGTGGGGGTGCTGCCTCCTGGGCCAGGGCCGAACGGGGTGTCTCTAACGGGGGAGAAACTGGGACGCAAGCAGGAAGCTGCCCTCAAGATGCCCCAAGACGGGGCGCTCACAGAGCGCTATTGTTGGGCCTCAGACGGATCGGAGGGGCTGGGGTGTGAGTGTGGGGGGGAAGGGAGTACGGGGGGGGGGATGAGGTCCTGACAGGGGCCTGGGTCCCTGGGGAAGAAGTATTTCTGCAGAGAGCAGGGCCCTGGCGTCTGAGCGCTCTGTGCGGAGAGCGAGCAGGTATCTGGCTGAGCGCTGGCCAGCTGCCTCGCTCGCTCCTGGGGAGACATTCCTAGAAGTCGGGGAGGGGTGTGTGTGTGGGGGGGCGGCCTCTGGGTGCAGGCAGGTGATGGGGTGGCGCCTGTCTTGGAGTTGGGGTTGTCGGGCATACCCAGCCCTTCCGTTCGGCTGACCCGATTTGTGTGGGGTCACTCACGGCTGGGAGAAGTCAGGGGCTGTGGCCCTCCTCCTTCTTAAAGGGCCATCGTGTGGATCTACCACTGAGAAACCCAGAGAACTGGACCGTCTGCGGGCCCCGCCCACCGCTGGCCCCCCCAAAGGATTAGGCCTGAGGCCCGCAGGCTTCCTCCCTCGGCTCAGGATTGGGTTCGGGATCGTTCTGACTTGATGGATCGAGGCCTCCTTTATCCGGTCAGCAAACATTTCACGGAGCCCCGGGTGCAGGGTGGGGGGGGCGGTGAGGACGTGGAGGAGGGTGAGGAGCAGGCATCGGGGGGCTGCCTTGAGGTCGGCTCCGGTGCCCACACACCAGGGGCCAGAAACGGTCAGCCCTAAACACAAACACAGCCGGTGGTTGTTTTTTTTGTTTTTTAAATTTTGTTTTAACCTAAGTGCCTTTAAAAAAAACTTCTTTGAAATGTGGGACAATTATGCAAGCAGGAGGGGGGGAAAAAAGTATCTAGAGCAAATATTTAACTTTGCCTTTGGTATGTGGAAGTCACCGGCCCAGGCCGCTCCGCCAGGCGTGTCCCGGGAGGTTGGCTGAACAAACACGTGTGAAATGTACGTTCCCACCATGTCCGGGTTTCGGGCTCCGTCCTGGGTGTGGGGGGCGGGCGGGCAGGAGGCAGCCGATCAATCAATCAGTCTTTCCCTCATCATGGATGTGTCTCCCTCTCCCTTCTCCCTTCCTCTCCGGATGCAATAAAAAATTACACGTAACAAATCATCTAAAACGATGCCCGTGAAATGCAAAGCCACCGGTGGCAGATGTTACACACACGGTTTGCCTTCCCGGAGGCACACGGGGTTCTGTGTGCTGATGGAGGCGCTCTGTCCCGGGAACAGCTGTTGCACACCTGGATGCGGGTCCCCCTCCCCCTCTGCCCCCCTCCACGGCAGATGTTGGAGCGGAAACACTGGAATATTGGACACTCGGGACCAGAGACCTCCTCCGCTTCCTCAGAGCCACACAGCACGTGGGGGTCAGCTCGCAGGGAGTGAGTGACCACCTTAGGGCCTGGGGGACAGCTGTGGGCCAGGGCTTGGGCCTGAGGAGGAGGAGGAGGAGGAGGAGAAGGAGGAGATCCGCAGAGTCTCAGCCCCGGTTGGGGGTGGGGGGGCGGAGAACGCCCGGGAAGGAGGCGGCCAGCAAAGTTTCCCGGGCTCTGCTCGCCTCCGACGACGGGCTGGCCTCGGTGTCCCGCGTCCGGTGTCCCGCGTCCGTGTCCACGCCGCGGCTCTGGGTGGGGGGAGCCCCCCTCCACCCCCCGCGCCCGGGATCCCCGCACCCGCACTCAGCCGCTCTTCCCGGAACCGGGGACTGGCCGCCGGTCCGCAGAGGGAGGGGAGGGGTGCGCGCCTCGGGGCGGGGTGTCGGGGGGCGGGGCGCGGTGTCGGGGGGCGGGGTGTTGCGGGCGCTGCCGGGGCCGCGTTGCTACAACAGACGCGCCCGCCGCGCCGCGCGCCCGCGGGGCCGGAGCAGGTGGAGCAGGTGGCGCGGGGCGGGCGCGCGGCGCCTCCGGGCAGCGATCGGCGCGGGTCCCGGGCCCCGCGCGCCCCCGGGCGGCCGGAGGACCCTCCCCCACGCGCGCCGGGCCCGCGAGGGGCGTGGCCGCGGCTCCCCTCCCCCCCGGACACCTGCGCGGCGGCGGCGGCGGCGGCGGGGAGCGCGCTGGGCGCGGCGCCGCCGGTCCCGGTCCCCGCGGCCCCGCCAGGTGGGTGCGCGCGGCCGCCCCGGGGCGCCCCGATCCGACCGCCGCGCCCGCAGCCGACGGAGGCCGGGCACCAGGTAAGGCGGCGGCGGCGGCGGCGGCGGCGGCCGGGGGCGCGGCGTGGGGAGCGGGGGGCCGGGCGGGGAAGGACACGGGGTGCCCCGGGCGCCCGCCCCCTGCGCGCCGGCTGCGGGTGGGGAGCGCTGGGACCCCGGGAGGGAGCGCCAACTGCGGGGCGAGCGTCGTCCTGGACCCGCGGAGTCCGGTGGGGGTGGGGGCGGGGGTGGGGGGTGTGCGCGCCCCGGAGGTCGCTTCTCTGCAGAGACCCCCCCTCCCCCCGCTCCTCCGGGTCCGGGCCGGTTTCAGAAGTGACGTGGGCGCGGGGCGCGGGGTGCAGGGCGCGGGGCACCCGCTTTGTCTCCCTCGCGCGCGTACCCTTCACCCCGCACCGGCCGGCGCCTCCCCTGGGGACAGGCGGGTGGATCCGCCTACAGCCCCCCCCATTCACCCCCCAAACCTCCACCCCCAGCCCCACCC
>PVJN01065930.1:0-10134 GCA_004026805.1 Lasiurus borealis
CTTTAAAAACACTTGGACTTATTTCAACTGCTCGACCAAGTTTTATGGATTTACCAAAGGTATCTTGCTAGTTTTGTTTTATTACTGTTACTGAGAAATCATTGAAACCCTATCCATTTCTTATACTGGCATTGGGAATGCAAGAAGTAGTAGTATAATAGAAAATCAGTTACTATTTAGATTGTTAATAGGATTTTTTAAAAAACTTTTTCTTTTTTATGAGTAAGATTGAAGAGTGAATGAATTTGCAGAGATTTCTGTAGAAAGTTTTAAGAGACAACGTAAAACTGAGAAATAAGAATCTTATATAATAAAGAGATAATATGCAAATTGACCCTAACTCTATCATGCTGTCACAAGATGGCTGCGCCCACAGCAGAGACAGGGTTCCCATTACGAGCAATCAGCAGGGACCTGAGGTTGCATGGTGCTGGGCTAGGGGACCTGAGGCCATGCCTCCAGCCCTGCGGGGCGTGGAGGGACCTCAGGCTGTGCCCATCACTCCAGTGCTGGGCCAGGGTACCTGAGGGTGCACTTGGGGACCTGAGTCTGTGTCCTCCACTCAATGAGGCTTGACAGGAGTGAGGCTTGACTGGGTCTGGGTCTTGTGTTATTTCAAGGTGCATGTGGGTAGGCAGGGACTGGACTCTGGGTCCTGTAGCATGTCCCAGACTGTTGATAGGATGAAGATTTTCATACACATCTTACTAATTTTCTTTCATCTCTGACACTTGTATTATAGAGAAAGGGCAAATAGCACTATTAAAATGTTTCCTCTATTTCCCTTTTAATATGCATAAAATTTGTGCACTGGGCCACTAGTATTAGGAAAAGAGACATAGATGTGCCTTTTTTGGACTTTCAGGGCAGATTGATGAAATTAAAAATCAAAAATCACGCTGAAACCGGTTTGGCTCCGTGGATAGAGCGTCGGCCTTCGGACTGAAAGGTCCCGGGCTCAATTCCGGTCAAGGGCATGTACCTTGGTTGCGGGCACATTCCCAGTAGGGGCTGTGCAGGAGGCAGCTGATCGATGTCTCTCTCTCATCAATGTTTCTAGCTCTCTCTCCCTCTCCCTTCCTCTCTGTAAAAAAAATCAATAAAATATATATTTTTTTAAATCAAAAAGAAAAGTAGACAGTGCCGGTATTGAAAGCAGGTTTGGCTTGTTTATAAAATCTGTTAAGTGCATACAAATTATTAAGCAGAGTTAGTATCAGAACAGCTTGGATTAATTTACAGATTTTATTTAAAGAAAAATTTTTGGTGAAGAGTTAAGTTGATATATATTCATATTTATATTTTAAGATGATCTTACATGTAATTGGAGGAAGTCTCTGTTATTCTGTTAATATAGAAAAATAAGTGTGCATTTTTAGAAAGATAACTAATAAAGGCCCTCAAATATGTTAGCTAATATTTAGTAGGTTATTATCCAACAGTAATTTGAAAAGTGGATATTTTGGAGTGCATCACAAACTAAAATATATATATCCTTTTAAAACACCTAACAATTTAATTTACTAGGATGATTCAGAGAGAGATTTTACTAACTTGAGTGTATATTATAACCCAGGTGTTTCAATGGAATATCAGTAACAAATATATCACTGGTTAATTTCCAAGTCTTAGTTGGTTTTAAAAAGGTTCACTACATATCTACATTTGAAATAAAATGTTTTCTCATCATATATAAGATAAGGAAAATGGGCAAGAGCATCTGTTCATTTCAGCATTTTAAGTTTCTAAGTACATAAGTTCACTGTTGTTCTCAAACTTAATGTTTGAATTTTGGATTACTATAATTATTATTACTATTAGGATGACTAATATATGTAATATAACTATAGTTCTTTATATCTTTATGCTTCTCATGTAGAATTTAAATATAATAGTACTCCTATTTCAAATTTCCCCTTCCTAAGAGCAGTCAATCCTAAAATGGTTCAAGGACCTCAGTCTAAGAAGCACTTAATTACATGCTACAGTAGCACCTTGTTCAAGCATCATGTGGGAAATGTTCTGAATTGATTTTTTTTTTTATGTACAGACCATGGTTAAAAAGTAAATATACATGTGGTATATGTATAAAATAAAACATTAAAAGCATGTTGAACATAATTTTTTTTCATTACTCGGGGTTATCATTATGCATAATTAGTACTGATGCTGTACTTATGTGTAGTAGTTTTGTCTTTGGGAATTATTGATGAATTAGAGGCCCAGTGCATGAAATTCATGCATGGGAGGGGTGGGTGGTCCTCAGTCTGACCTGCACCATCTCCAATCCGGCCTGCGTGCACTGCCCACCAGCCCGGAGCAGGGCACCTGGCTTCATCTTCTTGGGCAGCGCACTCTGGACAGATGGGCAGCCCATTCCCGGCAGTTTGGCAGGTATCCCACCCCACCCACTGGCTGCTCCACGCACTGCCCACCAGCCTGGAGCAGGGCACCTGGCTTCATCTCCTGGAGCAGCACGCTCTGGACAGGTGGGCAGCCCATTCCCGGCAATTGGGCAGGTATCCCATCCCACCCACAGGCTGCTCCATGCGCTGCCCACCAGCCTGGAGCAGCTGGGTCGGGGTGAGACGCCTGCCTTCATCACCGTGGCAATGACACAAGCGTCCCCCCCAGACTGCTGCCATCTTTGTCTGGGGTGACTGACCCTCAATTTGCATATCCCCTCCTTATTGACTGTGGGTACCATCATTTTTGTCACAGAGTTGCAGTCAATTCGCATATCCTCTTTATTAGATAAGATAAGCCTCAGATGCTTGTACTGATTTTATTTTTTCTTTTGCTATTAGGGCTGCTGTAGAGATTGAAATAGAGTGTTGCTGTAGTTTGGAAATCCTGTGAGAACCAAAAAGAACATGAAAAAAGTATATTTTACCATAGCTAAATCTGAGGGAAATAGGAAAATGAAGGCAGTGATGCAGTTATGAGTATACTAATAAAGAAATGTGATTGTATGAGATATAATTGAGTTTGATATGAAAAATATTAGGAGGAAGATATTACCATTTCAAGAGTAAAACAGTTATTTAATTACAGTCCAAAAAAAAAAGGAGTGTGACTAAAAAGATAGTGTTTCGTTGTCCAGTTTACCCTTGAACAACATGGGGTTGGGAGGACCCACTCCTGAGAATTTGAAAATCTGTCCCATGTGGGGATTTCCAGCTGTGGATCAAATGTAATTGATTCATGAACAACATCAGTTTAACAGCTGTACAGGTCCACTTACACAAAATTTGAGATTTTTCAATTTAAAAAAAAAATCCACACATAAGTGGCCTTGCACAGTTCAAATCCATCTTGTTCAAGGGTAAGCTGTACTTTCTGGCTATTTGCCTGTCCTCTTCCCAGTTTACTGCAAAATAAATTTATGAAGTTAAATGCAAGGTCAGATTGGCTCTGTGGAGAAATGTTTGACCAATTGGCCTCCCTTTCCTCTCCTGTATTATTTATCCACTGGTTATGGTTTCTTAGTTTTTATTCAAAGTCATATACTTTGATCATGCTTTTGTTTTAAACCTTTTTTAAAAAATCCTCATCCAAGGCCATGCTTTTGTTGGAGAGAGAGGAAAGGAAAGAGAAACAAGGAGAGAAACATTGATTAGTTGCTTCCTGTCATCACCCCGACTGGGGATTGAACCTGCAACCTAAGTATGTGCCTGACTGGGAATCAAACCCACAACCTTTTGGTATATAGAATGATGCTCTAATCAACTGAGCCACCCGGCCACGCCTTGACCATGCTTTGATTCTTGTTTCCCTACACTGGTTTCTTTCTAGGTCAGATTCTGTATCCAACTGATAACTTAGGATATGTTTATATTAATTGTTATATTTGTAGGAAAGTATGTTAAAATAGTCTTGAAAATAGAGATAATTTAACATATATTTAAAGGCATTTTTAAACTTGAATTTTATTTTTAGGTATGATTTTTATTTTATAGTCAAATTTTATGTAATTTTTTAGATTCCAAATATGTCTTTTATAGGTTGTGAGTTGGTTGTTACTTTAATTTTTAATGATTATGCTAGTAGTTATTACTGTTTTAATGGTCATTACTATCAGACAAAAATATAATGCAATTTAATTGTTATAAAACAGGAGAGTAGGGTTTTCAGATAAGGTGATATGAAATGTCTAAGATGTATTTTCAACCTAAATTCCAGAATTACTCTTTTTTCTGACCAATAATTGTGATAGAGGCACTTATCCTGAGGCTTAAAGTCTTTTTTTCTCCCAAAGGTAAAAAGGTGCTGCAGTAGAGTGAAGGAGATGCTACTCTTAAAATAGTAGTTATGAAATAATATTAGTATTCAAATATGTGCATTATGACAACTCCTTCAATTCTCATTTGTAGAATTAAAACAATGTTGTATTTTTTTTTTTTTTTTTGCTTTTCAGTCTCACTTTATCTCTGCACTGACAGTTGTGTTTGTAAACTCCAAATCCTTATCCTCGCTTAAGATAGATGATACCCCAGTAGATGATCCATCCCTCAAAGTACTGGTGGCCAACAACAGTGATACGCTCAAGCTGCTAAAAATGAGCAGCTGTCCTCATGTGTCCCCAGCAGGTATGTTTTGTTTTTGCCGGATAACATTTTAGTAAATATGTTGATACATTTACCAAATTAAGGAAAACTATGATCACTAATCTTGAAGGTGAATTACTATGATTATTCTTTTATATAAGTGGTTTTTTTAAATATATATATATATATATATAATGTATACACACATATATTTTTTTATTGATCTCAGAGAGGAAGGGAGACGGAGAGATAGAAACATCAAGTGATAAGAGAGTAGGCTGCACTCTCCACACTGGGGACCAAGCATGCAGCCCAGGCATGTGCCCTTGACTGGAATCGAACCTGAGACCCTTCAGTCGTAGGCCAATGCTCTATACACTGAGCCAAACCAGCTAGAGCTACATAAGTGTTCTTAATGTCATAAATTAAATTTTGTAGCATTGACACTTCCAAATTATTTTCTAATCTTATTGGCAATTTGTGTCCAACCTGTGTTAAAAAAAAAAAAAAAAAGGATAAATTAAAAAAATGAAAGGCCAAGATAAGGTCTGCCTGAGGTGCCCCTTTAGGTAAAATAGAACTTTCTCTTAGTGCATTTGAGCTTAACAGGATAGGTTTTGAGTCTCTGTAATCTCATTCTTCTCGCTATATAGAGGAGAGGTTGTGCTGAAGTTGTTGCCTTATATTTTGCAAGATAATGCTTTTCCCTAGGTTGAAATTTGGAGCCAAAGGCCACTTCAAATGGGGGAATAATCTATACTAATAAAAGAAATACACATATTAGCCAAAACCGGTTTGGCTCAGTGGATAGAGCATCGGTCTGTGGACTAAAAGGTCCCAGGTTCGATTCCGGTCAAGGGCATGTACCTTGGTTGCGGGCACATTCCCAGTAGGGGTCATGCAAGAGGCAGCTGATCAATGTCTCTCTCTCATCGATGTTTCTAACTATCCTTCACCCTTCCTCTCTGTAAACAATAAAATATATATTTTTTTAAAAAAGAAATATGCATATTGACAATACCTCAACAATGCCCACCAGCAGCCAATCAAGAGGGAGTATGCAAATTAACCCAACCAAGATTACTACGGCCACAGAGAGCAGGAGGGAGGCTTGGGTTGCCCCTCGCAATGGAGGAAGCCAAGCTTTCCGCACACCCTGGCCCGCCCAGGCCTCCACTTAAGGTGACAAAGTTTCAATGGCTGTGCGAACAGAAGGCTTGGCTTCGCTCCAGGCTACAAAGTTTCAATTGTAGAAGATAAATAAATCCCAGATACCAGGGCCTCTGTTTGGGTCGCCCAGGGGCGTGTCTGGCCTGTAAACCAGCTGGCCGCCACCCATACAGCAGGCCTCTATCCTATCTAATAAAAGAGCAGTATGCAAATTGACCATCACTCCAACACCAAGATGACTGCCCCATGTGGTCAAAAGATCTTGCCTCCATATGGACACAAGATGACCAACAGGGTAGGGCATTTGGCAGGGACCAGGCCAGCAAGGGAGGGCATTTGGGGGTGATCAAGCCTGCAAGGGAGGGCAGTTAAGGGTGACCAGGCTGGCAGAGGAGGGAAGTTGGGGTGACTGGGCCTGCAGGGGAGGAGTGGGCAGTGAGGGGCAAACAGGCTGGCAGGGGAGTGGTTAGGGGGTGATCAGGTTGGCAGGCAGAAGCGGTTAGAGGCAGTCAGGGAGGCAATCAGGTGAGCATTTGGAAGCCAGCAGTTCTGGATTGTGAGAGGGGTATCTGACTGCCCGTTTAGGCCCGATCCTACTTGGAGCTGCCTCAACTTCAAATAGGATATTTACCTTTCTAGACTTTTTTTTCTTTTTTGGTGCTTTTTATTTTTTTTTAATAAATCTTTATTGTTCAGTTTATTACAGATGTTCTCCCCCACCCCATACCTCCCCTCCACCTGATTCCCTACTCTCCTGCCCTTACCGCCCTCCACTGTACTCATCCATAGGTGTAAGATTTTTGTCCAATCTCTTCCAACACCCCTTTCCCCCTGAGAATTGTCAGTCCACTCCCTTTCTATGCCCCTGATTCTATTATATTCACCAGTTTATTCTATTCATTAGACTTTTTTATTCACTTGATTTTTAGATTCACTTGTTGATAGGATGGATTTGTTATCACTTTGTTGTTCATAATTTTTATCTTTACCTTTTTCTTCTTCTTCTTAAAGAATACCCTTCAGCATTTCATATAATCCTGGTTTGGTGATGATGAACTCCTTTAGCTTTTTCTTATCTGTAAAGCTCTTTATCTGCCCTTCAATTCTAAATGATAGCTTTGCTGGGTAGAGTAACCTTGGTTGTAGGTTCTTGCTATTCATCACTTTGAATATTTTCTGCCACTCCCTCCTGGCCTGCATAGTTTCTATTGAGTAATCAGCTGACAGTCATATGAATACTCCCTTGTAGGTAACTAACTGTTTTTCTCTTGCTGTTTTTAATATTCTTTCTTTGTCTTTTGTTCTTGGCATTTTAATTATGATGTGTCTTGGTGTGGTCCTCTTTGGACTCCTTTTGTTTGGGGTTCTGTGTGCTTCCTGGACTTGTAAGTCCATTTCTTTCACCAGGTGGGAGAAGTTTTCTGTCATTATTTCTTCAAATAGGTTATCAGTATCTGGCACTCCCATAATTTGGATGTTGATACGCTTGAAGTTGTCCAGAGGCTCCTTACACTCTCTTCACATCTTTGGACTCTTTTTTTTTTTCATTTTGTTTTTCTGGTTGAGTGTTTCTTGCTTCCTTATATTTAAATCTTTGGTTTGAGTGTTGGGGTCCTCTAGTCTGCTGTTGGATTTCTGTATATTATTCTTTATTTCAGACAGTGTATGCTTAATTCCTAACTGGTCCTTTTCCATTTTTTTGGCATTCTCATTAAGATCCTTGATTAACCTTATAAATATGGTTTTGAACTCAATGTCCAGTAGTTTGTTTTCCTCCATTTTTTTCATTTGTGACATGTTTCTTTGTCTCTGCATTTTAGCTGCTTCCCTATGTTGATGGAGTGGCTTTGTGTGCTATTTGTCCTTTATGGCCCAGTAGTTCCACCTCCCCAATCACTGAGGAGGAGGATACTCTTGGGGTACCCCTTTGTTGCCTGGGTACACAGTCTTGTTGTAGTTAAGCCTTGATTGCTATTGGTACACTGGGAGGAATTGGCCTCCAGGCCAATTGCTTGTGAGGATAAGCTTTGTCTATAATGGAAGAACTGCTGTGCTGGAGACACCCCTTTGGGGCAGGACTTGCTTCAGTGGGGCTTTGGTGCTTACCAAGTCTGCCTCTTGAGTATGTCACTTATGTATGTGAAGAGTTGAAATCTGGTGTCGTCGCACACTGACCTCTAGGTACACTACTTCCTGGATCTCCAAGAAGGTGGAAGTAAGCCAGTGTCTGAGGCCACTCAGCAGGAGCTATAGGAAGATTTGCAGATTTCTCCTCTTTGCTTAGAGTTTGGAAGTTTTGGAGTTGTCTGACCCAGTTGCAATTTGTTAGGTCAAGCTGCCAGAGGGCAGGCCATTCATATGCAAAAGCCACTGCACACAGCTTGATGGGTTTGTAAGTTGGGCAGGGCCGGGTCTCAGGGAATCACTAGGCTAGGGCATGGCTGCCAGTCACCCCTCACTACTGTATTCTGTTCTGTGTCGCGCACCCTAGCGCATAAACAATGATTCCTTTGCGCACCTCTATGAGAAGGCCACCCTCTCTTTGGAACCCAATGGCTGACAGTCTAGTTTCTCCCTATATGAGTCTGGGTCTTCAGAATCTCCCCAGAAACTGGAATTCAGAGAGTCAGGAACTTGTAACTCCCTCCCAATGGAAAAAAAAAACAGCACACGCCAGCCTACTTCGCGCGCATCTCCATGCCTCTGCCTTTTTAAGCCTCTGCACATCCTACCAGGTCTCAATGCACTTTTTTCTTTCCTTCTAGTTGTAGAACTTCCATTCCACCAGCTTTCCCGGAGTTCTGGGGGATAGTAGTTTTGTCTTTTAGTTGTAGTTTTGGTGTGGTTGTGAGAGGCAGCATGTACAGGTACAGTGGTACCTCGAGATACGAGTTTAATTCATTCCATAACCTTGAGGCGTGGGAAACTATGAGACGCTCAAGTCGCAGTAAACTGGTGGGTCGTGTGCAGCCAGCCAATCCGTGCGATTACTCCTATCTCAAATGTTGCTCGTATTTCAAAGCAAAAATTGCTCGCTCAACGGCTCATATCTCAAAAAATCTCATATGTTAGGGCACTTGTATCTCGAGGTACCTCTGTATATACCTTATGTGGCCATCATTGTTCTCCTCCCTTTCTAGACTTTTTTATTTGTAGGAAAACATATCTAGTACTTGACATACCATTGTTGTACAATAGAGAGTAGATAATAAGATGTGAGTTTTGGGGAGACAGCCAAGATGGCGGCATAGGTAAACACCTACACTGCTGCCTTGCACAACAATTTCAAAACTACAACTAAAAGACAGAACAGACATCATCCAGAACCACAGGAAAGCTGGCTGAGTGGAAATTCTACAACTACAAGGAAAGAGAGGGGCTCACAGAAACCCAGAGGAGCTGCAAAAAGCTGAGGTACGGAGACGTGTGCACTGAGAGAGCGGGTGCCCGAGTACCTGGCTGGCTTTCTCTGGCGGGAGGGAAACAGAAACTTCCAACGGCATTGAACCCCTTAACCTACGACACTAAACCCCAGATCCAGCCGAAACTCATACGGGGGGAGTTTGGACTGTGAAAAGGGAGAAATGCACGAAAATTTAGGGGAGTCGCAAAAAATAGGTCTGGTCACGGTCGCACGCACACACACGGCTTCGCATGGAGGACAGATTGCTGATTGTGCTGCTGGCTTTTGCGACTGGGCGGGAGACAGACCCTCCCAACTGTGCCACTTCTGAGTCCACTGGGCCCCTGTTTTGGGCGAAACCCTGGAGATCTAGACTCGTGTGGTCCTGGTGCGCAGGGGAGCTGGAAAGGCAGCAGTCTAGAAGCACTGCGGGCGCACGCACGCACAAGGACCGCTCCAGCCATTACCCAGTCACGTGACACTCTGGAGCCGTGGAGGGCGGGGCCGACTGGAACGCAATGCCGTCCCTTAAGCCCTGAGACTCCACCCATCCCAAGCTCAACAGAGGCTTCTGTGGTTTTGCAAGTACAGAAGTTTCCCCGACATAGTGAAAATGCCAAGACAAGGGAAGGGATCAAAAACAAAAGAAATGGAGGGGAAAAAACGACCAGATATAGAATTCAAAACCACGCTTATAAGGTTTTTCAAGAATATGCTAAAAAAGATGGATAAATTTAATGAGAGCCAAGAGGAGATGCAAAAAAGCCTACTAGAGATGCAAAAGAGCCTACTAGAGATGCTAGAGATGAAGCATAAATTTAGCGAGTCCCAAGAGGAGATGAAAAAGGACCAACCAGAGACACTGACTGAAATAAAAAATATACAGAGTCCTAACAGCAGACTAGAGAAAGGCAAGAATCAAGTCAAAAATTTGAAATATAAAGAAACAGAAAACACTCAACTGGAAAAGCAAGAAGAGAAAAGAATCCAAAAATGTGAATATAATGTAAGGAG
>PVJN01065931.1:0-10128 GCA_004026805.1 Lasiurus borealis
TGGATTGTCCTAAATATGTGGTTTATTTTCACTAAAATGAACTTCCTCTTTTACCCTTATTCACCAAGCATGTTTTCCTTTCTTTCTCTTGCTGAAACAGAACTTGGTATTCCTGTTTCTGAAGTTCCATAGTTAGTATTTCCTGTCACACAACTGAAGTGGAATCTCCTGCCTACACTTCCTCCATTTAATAACTGAGTTCATCTTGCTGAGTGCATTACATTAAGTATACTCTAGCCTGGTAACTTAATTATTTTAAAAATATATCTGATACTTGATTACCAAATAGCTGATGTGACACTTAAAAATAAGTTGTGCTTTGTGGTGTGATCATTTGCATTTTAAAGGTAATAATCTTAAGAAAGATTACTAAGTTATAGAATTAACACTGTACACATACACAGGTTTGTGTTATCCAAAACAGTTTGTTGTATGTTAATGACTGTTATAGTCATAAATGCAAGTGCTCTATAAGAAAATGTAATTGAGTTTCTAATGCTTGCTATTGTTGCCCTAGCCAGTGGTCGGCAAACTCATTAGTCAACAGAGCCAAATATCAATAGTACAATGATCGAAATTTCTTTTGAGAGTCAAATTTTTAAACTTAAACTTCTTCTAACGCCTCTTCTTTAAAATAGACTCGCCCAGGCTGTGGTATTTTGTGGAAGAGCCACACCCAAGGGGCCAAAGAGCCACATGTGGCTCTCAACCCTCAGTTTGCGGAACAGGGCCCTAGCCAGTTTGGTTCAGTGGATGGAGTGTTGGCCTGTGGACTTAAGGGTCCCAGGTCCATTCCTGTCAAAGGCACATGCCCAGGTTTCAGGCTTTATCCCCAGTGGAGGGTGTGCAGGAGGCAATCAATGATACTCTCTCATCATTGATGTTTGTAGCTCTCTCTCACTCTCTTTTCCTCTCTGAAATCAATAAAAATATATGTTAAGTAAATAAAATGCCATTGTTTTTTTTTTCATAATATGTAATGTTACTTAAAACTCAGGATACCATGTAGTAAGATATTAGTCTTATTTTAAGCAGCATATGGTTTTTGAGAACAAGTACAGTCTTGTGTTAAGGCAGAACGGCCAGTGAAATGAGCAGGTAAATAATTTTGTGATGACTTTTATTACTACTTTTCTACACTATTGCTGCTCTCCCTAATCCCTACTACTTGCCTTTTGCTATTAAATTTGCGATGTGGCAAATCATTTTATGTTTCAGAGTTTGGGCCCTTAAATCATATTATAGTTACTCTTTAATTCTGGTCTTGAGAAAAATGTTCAGTTTTATAGAATCTGATTAAAATTACTCTAATTCACAGAGTAATTTTATCTGGATGGTGGCACTTTAGAATGCAAGTTTCCCAATCTCCATTTATCTTTTGGTTTGAGGATAGTGTTTAAGACTATTAGGATCCCTTGATTAGTATCTTTGGGCTTTTGAAAATAATTGGTGGTGGTAATGTTTTTAAAAATTGTTCTAATGGGTAGGTACAGAAGAGAGCACCATAAATGATTAAAGTTTAGGAAAGCTCAAGGTCTAGAATTACTTGGGCATATTGAAGAGAAGGCTAAAGGGAAAATTCAGTCATTGTTTATGAAGATTGTGCTTTAATCTAACTTTAATTTTCTGGATATTTTAATAAAGATCTATTGTACCTAGAGACAACTATTTCGAACAGGAATGAGGTTAAGGATCTTTCTTGAGCTCTGAGTTCAAAGACTCGATTTATTATTTATTAGCAGAGTAGGATGCAAAATTTAAATAGAATAGGTATCCTAATAATAGTGCGATAATTAAGTGAGATAATTCACATAAATCCCTTTAGCACAATGACTCGTACATAATCACTCAGATGTTACCTCTTTCTCCCCTTTTTAAAAAAAAGATTTATTGACCTTATTGGGGTGATATCAATTAATAAAGTTTACAAGTTTCCATTGTACAGTATCATCTGTATATGTCATCGTGGTTCATTTCTTAAAGTCAAGCCTCCAAAAAGGTTACCTCTTTCTAAATACAGATATTTTCTAAAAGTGAGTAATCAGCATAGCCTGACCAGGTAGCTCACTTGGTTAGAGCAAGCATGTCAAACTCAAAGGCTAGCACAGGCCAAATAAACAAGGTTTAAGTTTATGTGGGCCCCAAGAAAACAAAAGCTTCAATTTTCATAGAAACATAGATTTATTTTGATAAAGACATGCTGAATACAAAGGACTAAAATAAATGAGTAATCGTTAATATAAAATAATAGAACATTTGAATAAAAATTAATATTTTTTCTTGAACATTAACTTACCAGACACTGAATAATTGCACAAATTAATAAGAGGAACACAAACAAATCTATTTTACTTGATCTATGAAAGTGAAATATTTCCTGTTGCACATACCAAACAAATCGGTCCAAGGATAATGATGTGGCAGTTGGCTGCTAAAATATTCGCTGCTAGAAGAAACCAAGATGGCAGCATAGGTGAACCCCTAAACTGCTGCCTCGCACAACAATTTCAAAACTACAGCTAAAAGACAGAATGGACATCATCCAGAACCACAGGAAAGCTGGATAGGTTGAAATTCTACAACTAGAAGGAAAGACAAGGGGCTCATGGAGACTCAGAGGAGCTGCAAAAAGCTGAGGTACGGAGACACGTGGAGAGGATGGGCGGTGGTGTGCCTGGCTAGCTTCCTCTCGTGCGAGGGAGACTGAAACTCCTGACTGCACTGAATTCCAGTTCCAACTGCACTGAACCCCAATTTTGGGCAAGACTCTGGAGAACCAGACTCATAAAGGTCCCCAGAGTGCACAGAAACTCAGGGAAGGCATGAAAGACAGAAGGGTAGAGTTGCCTGCCCATGCATGCATAGAGGGCTGCAGCGATTGCCGAGGGACACAGACCCAGGGGCCTCATCGAGCAGGGCTGACTGGAAGCCAAGGCTATCTGCTCAGCCCTAAGACTCTGTCCCATCCAAGCTGAGCACAGAGGCTGCAATTTTGCAAGTCTTGCTCATAAGGCTGACTCCAGCATAGAAGTTCTCCCTGCATAGACACAGCGGATCCTCACAGCCAATTGGCCTGGAGGTCACTCCCTCCCTCCCTGCCCAGTGATACCAACAACAATCGAGACTTAACTACAACAAGGCTATACAAACAGTACACAAAGGGGTGCACCAAGACTATCCACCTCGGGTACCTGGGGAGGCGGAGCTACTGGGCCATATAGAACACTTAGCACACAAAGCTACTCTACCAACTCAGGGAAGCAGCGAAAATGCGAAGACAAAGGAACGGATCAGAAATGAAAGAAATGAGGAAAACAAATGACTGGATATAGAGTTCAAAACCACAGTTATAGGTTTTTCAAGAAATTCCTAGAAAAGATTGATAAATTTAGCGAGACCCTCAAGGATATTAAAAAGGACCAACTAGAAATTAAACATACACTGACTGAAATAAAAAATATTTTACAGAGACCTAACAGCAGCCTAGAGGAGTGCAAGAATCAAGAAAAGAAAAAAGAAGAAGCAGAAAACACTCAATTTGAAAAGAAAAGAGAATACAAAAATATGAAGATAGTGTAAGGAGCCTTTGGGACAACTTCAAGCATACCAACATCAGAATTATGGGGGTGCCAAAAGAATAGAGAGAGCAAGATACTGAAAACCTAGTTGAAGAAATAATGACTGAAAACTTCCCCCACCTGGTGAAAGAAATAGACTTAGAAGTCCAGGAAGCACACAGAACCCCAAACAAAAGGAATCTGGAGAGAACACACCAAGATACATCATAATTAAAATGCCAAGAGTAAAAGACAGAATATTAACAGCAGCAAGAGAAAAACAGTTCATTACCTACGAGGGAGCACCCATAGGATTGTCAGTTGATTTCTCAATAGAAGCTATGCAGGCCAGATAGGAGTGGCAAGAAATATTCAAAGTGATGAATAGCAAGAACCTACAACCAAGATTACTCTACCCAGCAAAGCTATCATTCAGAATTGAAGGTCAGAAAAAGACCTTCACAGATAAGAAAAAGCTAAAGGAGTTCAACACCAAACCAGTATTATATGAAATGCTGAAAGGTACTCTTTAAGAAGAAAAAGATAAAGATAAAAATTATGAACAACAAATATGAATCTATCAACAAGTGAATCTAAAAAACAAGTGAATTAAAAATATGATGATCAGAAAAAACTGGTGGATATAATAGAATCAGGGGCATAGAAAGGGATTGGATGACAATTCTCAGGGGTGGGGGAAGAGGTGAGTGGAGTGTGGGAGGAGACTGGACAAAAACCGTACACCTATGGATAAGGACAGTTGGTGGGGATGTAAGGGCAGAGGGTGGGGTGGGAACCCTGTAGAGGGGACCTATGGGGGAAACAGGAGGAACAATTGTAATCTCAACAATAAAGATTTATTAAATTTAAAAAATATATTCGCTGGTAGTATTAGTGGAGAGAAATTGTGTCCTTGCATGTTAAAGTGTGGAAGGGAAATTGATGCAACACGATCATAGTAATCAGTCATTAGCGAATGTTGTAGTTCATTATTAATAATTATGTATAACAGGGTATTATAAAAATTAAGTTACAAAATTTTTATTAAAATATTTTTTACATATCATTGTAGCCCATAGGCTGCAAGTTTGACATGCTTAGTTTAGAGCGTATTCCCCATACACCAAGGTTGTGCTTTTGACCCTGGGTGAGGAGGGTACATACGAGAATTAACCAATGAATGCATAACTAAGTGGAACAACAAATTCATGTTCCTCCCTCTCTCTTTCCCTCTTCTTTCTCTCCTTCTCTCTCTCTAAAATAAGCAACTAACTAAATAAATAAATACATGGAAGTTCATGATTAGCTAGCTACATTTTCTGTGTTAATATGCAGTTGAGTTATTAAAATGTTAGATTATCTTATCAAGAAACCTACTTGGTATGAAAGTATACTTTCATTGAAGCAAATATGATATTTAAAAAAAGAGCCATCTTGTCTAGTACTTAATAAGTAACCTTTTTTCTTTAATGTTTTACATTTTTATTATATTTTGTGTGATTCCATGTGGAGGTTGTGATGCCATTTAGAACAGTAAATTTCACATTTAAGATTTTAAAAATACTGAAAAAAATACTCCATATTTTAAGGTAAATATGATTCTTATGATTTTATTATACTAGTATTTTTTCCAGTTTTATTGAGATATAATTGATATATAACATTGTATTTTGGGTTTACAGTATAATGATTTGCTAAATGATGTATTGTGAAATGATCATGACAATAAGTTTAGTTAATACCACCTCACATAGTTACAGAAGTAGCCTTTTGATTGAGGTATATTAAAATATAAAGCTGAACAGTACAGTTTGCTAATAAAACTATGACAAAGATGGTTAATAAAAGTAACATCTTGGCAGTGTTTGTCTTTCTAAACCTGTGTTGGTGATTTTTCTTTGGGTAAATCCTCTAATTTTGTTTGTTTATTTGTTAATCCTCACCTGAGGATATTTTTTCCATTGATTTTTAGAAAGAGTGGAAGGGAGGGAGAGAGACAAAGAGAAGCATTGATGTGAGAGAGACAACATTGATTATTTGCATTGAACCTACAACCCAAGTACATACCCTTGACTGAACGTCGAACTCAAGACCCTTCAGTTCAACAGCCAATGCTCCAACCACTAAGCAACACCAGCTAGAACTACAACTTTGTTTGTTTGTTTTTTACTTGTTTGTTTTTTTTTCAAATTTTCACTGTTACAACTTAGTTTTAATGAGAGAAGGGAAGCATTGTCTATTTTCAGCCAAACCAGATCTTTTTGCCTGTTTTATATCATCCATGTCCATATTCCTAAGTAATAAACATGGAAGTAAGCCAGAAGTCAAAGAAAGATGAAATATATATCCATTTAAGAAAGAAATCTAGCCGAGACTGGTTTGGCTCAGTGGACAGAGCGTCAACCTGCGGACTGAGGGGTCCCGGGTTTGATTCCGGTCAAGGGCATGTATCCTGATTGCGGGCACATCCTCAGTATGGGGCGTGCAGGAGGCGGCTGATCGATGTCTCTCTCTCATTGATGTTTCTAATTCTCTATCCCTCTCCCTCTCTGTAAAAAATCAATAAAATATATATTTTTTTAAAAAGAGAAATAAATCTACATTTCATTTTTTAAAATATATTTTCATTGATTCCAGAGAGGAAGGGAGCGGGAGAGAGAGAGAGAAATATCAATGATGAGAGAGAATCATTGATCGGCTGCCTCCTGCACACCCCCTACTGGGAATCAAGTCTACAACGTGGGCATGTGCTCTGACTGGGAATTGAACTGTTACTTCTTAGTTCATAGGTCAATTGCTCAACCACTGAGCCAGCTGGCCAGGCTGTTTACAGTTTATTAATAACCCTACTCTGTACCTTTAAAGTGGAAAGTTTAAAAGGGCTTAACTTTAGCTATCATGGTGATTCCAAGTAGTAATAGAGATTTTTCCTCTACTCACCTTCATAATCATGCTTACCCCCCTAAAAGGCACTCAACTGTTTTAGGACACTTTGACATTTATACTATATTATGCTGCTTCCCTGTAAGCAGAGCCAGCAGTTTTTCAAACATTAAATAAGAAATACTGTGTTCAATAAAAAGCAATATTATAATCTTGTTACTTCTCTTTTTTTTTTAATATTTTATTGATTTTTTACAGAGAGGAAAGGAGAGAGATAGAAAGTCAGAAACATTGATGAGAGAGAGACATTGATCAGCCGCCTCCTGCACACCCCACAGTGGAGATGTGCCCGAAAGCAAGGTACATGCCCCCGACTGGAATCGAACTCGGGACCTTTCAGTCTGCAAGCCGACGCTCTATCCACTGAGCCAAACTGGTCTCGGCGTTACTGCTCTTTATTGATTCCTTAGATAAATGACATAAAGCTTTCAACCAGAGCCCTACTTCTTTAAAGAAATATTTAATTTAGGAATTTGGACATGATAGTAAAATGTCACATTGGCTGTTCTCACAGAGACCTTCCTCTCTGAAATCAATAAAAATATGTTTTAAAAAAGAATATATGTTCCTCTGTGTTCATTGCAGCATTATTTATAATAGCCAAGATTTGGAAGCAGCCCAAGTGTCTGTCAGATCAGTGGATAAAAAAGCCGTGGTACATTTATACAGTGGAATACTACTCTGCCATATAAAGGAACAAAATTTTACCATTTACAACAGCAAGCATAGACCCAGAGAACATTATGCTAAGTGAAATAGCCAGTCAGAGAAAGACAAGTATCGTATGACTTCACTCATGTGGAATTTAATGAACAAACTGAACTAGCAAGATAGAGATAGACTCGTAGAGAATAGGCAGACAGCTTTAGTAGGAAGTAGGGGTGGAGGGTTTGAGCAAGAAAGAGAATTGATGGACATAGACAACAGTGTGGTGCACTGGCCTTGGTGTATTTCAAGAGGTACAAAATCAGTCACTGCCTGTACCTTGCTTGGGGCCACATGGCATGAGCTACACGATCTACAGGATGGCTGGGTTTGGAGATGCCCAGAAGAGGCCAAGCTGCCATCCAAAGCTGATTGCTGCTAGTGCCAGACCTAGGGCCACTTAGCAAGAGGTAGCAGCTAGGCAGAAGACAGATGCTGCTTATTTGAGAGATTGTAGGAAAGTTTGAAGCATGAACAAGATAGGTCATTTGTATAGAAAAGTGACTGGAAATGGCTTGAGTGCGACAGGGAATCACTAGGGCTGGGTGAACAGTGTGAGCCAGGTTGATGGAGACTTAGATCTCGTACTTACATACTGCCTCAATGGGGCTGGGGATTCAGAAAAGGAACAACGGCCTCTGTCAGCACTTGTCTGGCAGAAAGCTGCCTCTCAACTCTTGCCCTGCTGCCAGACAATGCACTTATTCCCATTATATCCCTGGTTCCTTTCAAGCTACTGCCCCAGCGCTGGAGCTCAGAGGTAGTGAGTTTGAGTAAATCCATGCTTGGGTCCTTCAAGAGGAATGCCCTAGGACTCCAGCAGCCCTCTGACTCTCTCAGCCACAATCCCTGCTGGGTTTTGCAGTCTGAAGTTATGTGGACTTCTCTTCCTGGCTCTGGAACCCTGGACTGGGAGGCCTCTTTTGGGGCTGGGACCCCTCCTCAGGGACTTCCGCAGCCAAGATATCCTTCCCAATTTTAAACCACCACACATAGTTGTATGACCAGCCCAGACTGTGTTTCCACCCTCTCACCAGTCCAGATGTTGCTTTAAATTCCTAATTGTAGGGCTTCTATTTGACTACATTTTAGGTGATTTTGGATGATGGTTGTTCTGTAGTTTAGTTGTCATTTTGTTGTGGCTATGAGAGGATTCGAATATTGCATTTACCTACACTGCCAAAATCTTGTATGTAGGTGTCTTCAGCTGGAGAATTGACATGACTGGCCCTCACTTGGATTGCCTTATTCTCTTCCAATTAGCCTGTCATTCTCCAGTCAGCTAGACTAACTTCCTGATATGGCAGTCTTAAAATAGCATTCTCAGAGGATGAAGATGGAAGTTTCGAGACCCGAGTTTTCAGCTCTGAAACTTGCTTATCCCTTCTTCCACATTCTGTTGGTCAAAGCAAGTCATAAGGCTAGTCCAGTCTCTTGGAAGGAAGGTGCTTCAAAGAATTTGTGACAACATTACTTACTAGGAATGTCTAAATGCCATAGTTGGTGGTGGTGTTTGTGACTTGGGTGAATTTGTAGGCAGAATAATAACTCCCTAAAGATATTCACTTCCTAAACCTCTGAACCTTACATGGCAAAAGTGACTTCAAATGTGTGATTAAGTTAAGGGTCTTGAGATGAGCACATTGTCCTGTATTACCTGGTTGGGCCCAGTATAATCACAAGGGTCCTTGTAAGTGAAAGAGATAGGAGAGTCAGCCTTAGAAGGAGATGTGATAGTGGACACAGAGGTTGGAGTGCTATCATTGTAGATAGAGGAGAGGGCCATGAGCCAAAGAATGCAGTCAGCTCTAGAAGCTAGAAAAGGCAACATAACATTCTCCCTGATGCAGCCCTAATGATACCTTGATATATCCCAACTGGAAGCCCTATGCACAAAGATTTGTGCAAGAATAGGCCTTCCTTTCCCTGGCAGCCGGCATGCGGCGGGGGCTCACTCCAGCAGCCTGTGCAGTGGCAGTGGAGGTGGCAAGTGTTGCGCACTTCGATGCCACTTCCTCCTTGCCCTCCTTCTCCAGAGAGTTCCTCTGTGCAGCACTGGTGCTCCAGGGAAGACACGGAGGGGAAGAGGTGGGGGACTGGAGAGGTTGGGTGCATAAGTGCCTTTCACTTTCTCATTGTGAAAGTGGGATGCAACTGGCCCCCTTCCTCATCCTCTTCCTCCTCTGCTCTTTGCCTCCTACCCGCCCGCCCTCCCTCCACACCCATTGCCCCTCCCTTCTTGATTTGGCAAGATAGGGAGGGGGGAGATCTGATAATTTGGGTTACTGTGTAGATGGCCTCTTTCATCTATTCAAAACAAAGCCGAGCTGCCTGCCACTGTAGCCATGGCTGCCACCATTGCCCCTTGGCTGGCCTGGGGCTCCGGGGGCATGCTAACTGCACCAAGAGAGCTACAGTGTGCGTCCGCACCTGCAGGGCTGCTCCCATGCTAGGGTTTTGTTTATCAGAGCAGCGGGGCAGGGGTGGGGTAGAGGGAGACGCCAGGCATTGGGAGTTACGACCTCAGGCACCAGGGGCCGGGCCACAGTGAGACTGAAAGGAGCGCACTGCCCAGAGGCCTGGAGCGGCTGGGGTGCAGAGCTGCCACCATCTTTGTCCAGTTAATTTGTATACACATACCTGATTGGCTGTGAGTGTTGTGAAGTGATGGTCAATTTATATACTTCTCTTTTATTAGTATAGATGAGACCCATTTTGGACTTCTGACCTCCAAACTTGTAAGATAAATTTGTATTGTTTTAAACTACTAAGTTTGTAGTAATTTGCTGCAGCAGCAATAGGAAACTAATAAGAGTGACCATACTCCTGTCTTAAAGATAATTTCTAACAGAAAGAGACACTCTAGACTCCAAGAGAGTGAGTCAGTAGAGACTTAGTTTCACCCTGACACTGATCCTTGGTC
>PVJN01065932.1:0-10144 GCA_004026805.1 Lasiurus borealis
AAAACTATGATTAGAAATCTAAATATATTTCTATTTGCTCTCAATATGTACCTTTCAAAAGACATTAAACCACTATGAGGAATTGCCTTTAAAAATTAATTCCAAAGATCCACTTGGAAATTGAGATTAGCTAACAAATCTTAGAATTACCATTTGCCTGACTCTGGATGAATAATAATATCTCTTAAAAATTTATGGGAGTTGGGGGTTGGTGAACACACAATAAAATATACAGATGATGTATTATGGAATTGTATACCTGAAACCTATGTAATTCTATTAAACAATGCCACCCCAATCAATTCAATAAAAAAAAAAAAGTTAGAAAAGAAATTAACACTTTTATTGCATTTCATTTCACAAGTGTTTGAGAAGAGGGTAACGCATATTTGAATGCAGGAATTAAGGGGAAAATAATTGGGCCTGAAATGTAGAAAACATAGGATGAGTTCTATTGACACTGGCAGTGAAGGTCTGGTCTCTAGCCAGGTTCAACTGCAAATTAGCACAAGACTGGATTTGCCCATTAGCACTTCTGAGCCTCCAGTTTCACATAAAAGGTGTAAGATTTGTACTTTGGGCCTCTAAAATGATTTGCTTAACTTTATAAATTAAAAATATGGCAGAACTTAAGAATTCTAGGTTTTAAAAAGTCAAAGGAGAATGATGACCATCTAAAAGGGTAAATGGAATTAGCTCTTACAAGATTTCTGAAAGAAATTAATTGCTGGATTAAATTAATTTTTTGTTTTCTGGGGAGAATCATTTTTTTAAAGAAGAACAAATTCCACATCAACAGGAGGGATGAGGGCATGTGCTGAGGGGTGGGGGTGGCCAGGAGGGAGATCAATGGGGGGGAAAAGGAGACTTATGTAATACTTCAAACAATAAAGAATTTAAATTTTTTAAAAATCATCAGCAAAAACACCTTATTCCTGGAAATAAATTAAATAGGAGTTAATTCATTTCCTGACTGTACTAGAGAATCTAACTAATATTGTAAGAAAAAAAATGTAATTTCATTAATCAGCTATGTAAGTGGCACATAAATGTCACTCGCATGCAGGTTTCAATTATAAATTCTCTCAAAAAGACAGAAAAACATAAAAGGATTCTGGGGTGTTTCTGTGGCCTAGAAATTCTGTTCCCTGATGGCTTCACTAAAGAATGGAAGGAACTCTTTCTCAAATATCAGCAGTCTTAAGAGAACTTTATGCTAAGCAGCTTTACAGTCTGCATAAATTTTCTCTACCTTCATTTCTATTGCATCTAGGCTGTGATGTTAGCTGAGGATCACAACATAAGCTTTAGATGTCAGAGATAAGGGGGTAAACTATCCATTTTGTTATGAAAAAAAGTACCCACATGGCCAGTATTTTGCCAACATGGTAGATTAATCTGCTCTGTATGTACATAGATATACACCACCCACTCCCCCAAGTTGAGCTAATTAAATAGGGACATGAAAACTTTCCAAGTACCTGTACACGTTAACTGCACCATGCAGAAGAGCACTTCTCCATACAACAATTTGTAGGAATGGTTTTATTTTAGATAAATAACCTTTGATCTGCGATTTCTATCATTTGTGGTCAACCTACTTTATGGTTCTTTTATATTGATTTATTTTTACTTTCATATTATGAATTACATCAGCCATTTCCTTTATATTCCTAGGTTTCTGTCCTGTTTTCTGTCACATCTCCTCTTTTCTTCACTATTTTTTTAAACTTTGATCATCTGAATTTTATTTAATTCATGATGCAAGAAAGGGATCTAACTTGGTTTTCTTCCTGACAATCTGTCAATTAGTAGAGCATCTTTATTAAACAATCCTGGGTTGGCACTACTGGAAATCGGTTTTATTCTTATGTAATTGGTATTGAGTTGTTCAATAGGAGAACTGCTGGCCAAGAGCACTAGTTGCTTCTTGAAACTCCTTCTACTTAAGACAACAAAATTATGCCACTGGTTTAAATTATGATGGCTATCTTTAAGCTTATTAAAAACTAAGGTGCTGAAAGACAGGTATCACACCTTATTTATTCTACCTTCTGCCACAATTCATGGTTTACTTTGCATATATTAAGCATTTTATACTATTTTTAAAGTAAACACTATGCAATAGAGCACATGTCCAATTTATTTAAGAATCCTGGGGCTATTTTGGAAAAAGAAAAGAGGCTCTAACACAACTGCATATGTAGCCATTAAAGACTCATTTTGCATGATGTGATAACATGTTTACCCACTGCAATTATTAGGAAATACCCACAGATTTAGTATATAATTGCAAAGTTTGAAAAAAAGGAATCTACAACATGATTGAACATGATAACAAACTGAGAGATAAATTGGTGATTGTATGCCCAATAGGAAGATCCATTCTTCCTTGATAGGAAATCAGACTTTTGCTTTAGGGCTTCATCCTCTCGTGTCAGAAGGTTAATTCTTGTTTCTTTTCTTTTTTTCTTTTTTTTTTTCAGGAGGTTAATTCTTAAAGGGTGAATTATAACTGTTCCCAACCAATCATAGAATCTCATTTCCCTTGATAGGGATTGTTTCAAGCATGGGCATGGAACCCAATTCTGGCTGATGAGACCTATAGGCAAATCCACTGGATGATTACTTAGAAAAGTTTCTCTGATAATAACTTGGAATTCAAGAGAAAATAGAACCATTTTCTTTTTCTCTTATTGTTGTTGATCTGTCTTTCAATCACAAGTTGCTAAAAGATTAAAGGAACTCGGGTTCTACAGGATACTGTTGAACCACTAAATCAACCAATCCTGGAACTTCCCCTAATACTGATGATTATCTGGAATTAAGCCCCTTTGTTGTTTAAGTGAGATACATGGAGTTGGACTTTCCTACATACAGGTGACAGCTTCATAACTGCTATATGCAATACAATAGATCAAACCCTAGCTTCAACTCATGCTACTTTTTATTTTAAGACTGAAATAAACTTGTTTCTAGTTTCTTCTACCTGGTTTTGTTTTTTGCAACTGAAACTAATCCCAATTAAGTCTGTTAATCAATGAGACAGGTAATTATAGATAAAAACAAAAGAATATACATATACCTTAAACATTGTGTTTCATTTAGAAACAGAATTGGATATGATCTCAAAGGAACATGAACTCTAAATGGATGGGGGATTCTTTATGTCCCAAAAGTCCCAGTTTGTGTCTTTTGAAGCTGGGCAGTAGGGTCATAAGGTATAAACAGATCCACTAAGCTCATACCTTTACCTGAGTATTTCCTGACACATAAATAAGTTTAAATTAAAAAAGAAAAATTAGGCAAAATTAAGTTTAAGATTTTTTTATCTTTACATATCAAAAAAGTATTATGTAAAATACAATCAATTTTTTAAAATTAATAAAATGTCTTAAATTTTTTTCATACTATCAGCCCTATCAATTTGACTAGCCACATATCAAGTGACTAATAGCCAGATGTGGCTATTAGCTAACATATTGGACAGTTTAGAGCTGAAATATCACTCAAATATATCTATTATAGTCTTCCACTGATATGTGAGAAAACAAAGATGACAATTACTATTTGTAAATCACATTACAATCTAAGAAATGTTTTTATATTTTATATCCTAAAACCCAAAACAATAATCTATGGGGGTAGTATGACAAATATTATTATTTCTAGTCAAGATTAGATTCTAGTAATAAATTTGATCATGGTGTTCTATCCAGAAATTAGGCTGCTTCAGAGAGATTAAATGAATTGTCAAAGGCTAGCCAGCATGTCGACTGAAAAATATGGGTTAAAATATAGGCCATTTGATTCCCAAACCAATGCTCTTATTATTAAACACTTCGGAGACCCTAATACATGTATCTATACAAAGTCTCTTAAGCCTCCTTTTCCCTGAAGTTGATCTGAAAGTCTGTACTAATCCTCTCACTAAACTTCGGGTTATTCTTAGTTAAACTACTGGTTTGAGTCTATTCAAAAGAGTGATATAATTCATGACACTTTCTTCTCATTTATGTGATCCAGTCATCCCAAAAGTGTTTTAATGGGCTCTTAAATTTTTATTTTTCTTATGGCAAGAATAAGTACCTGCAAAATGAAGACAAATGATTTAGACAAATTGCCAAAAATATTGTTTTTATATAGTAAAATACACACAACTAAGCATAATGTGATCGTTTTTGTAAAACAATTAAAAATGTCCTTATCTATGCTAATAAAAGCTTATGTGGTTGTCACAGCCTCACGCCATAATGCCCTCACACCATAACAATCCATCACCAGGAGGCTGCATGCATGGCGAGGTGCACTGGGTGGGCAGGGACTGACACATATGTGTGGTATGGAGGTAGGTTCCAGCAGCTCCATGTGGTGTGGAAGCGGGACCCACAGCTCTGGTCTACCTCTTAGCAGCAATCCATTGAGGAGCCCCAGATGGATGGGCAGGGCCTACCTCTTTGGGATGATCAATTGTGGGGTTCCCGTACTGTGTGAAGGCAGACCAGGCTGGGGGACCTCCCCTCCACCCAGTGCATGAATTCCATGCACCAGGCCTCTAGTAATGATATATTTCAATAAAAATATCATGTATTATATGTTTTTTATAATGATAACTAGAGGCCTGGTGCACAAAATTCAGAAGGGGCAGTTCCCTCAGGCCAGCCTGCACCCACTCCAACCGGTCAGACACATCTCTCACAATCCAGAACCACTGGCTCCAAATCACTCACCTGTCTACCTGCCTGATTTCCCTTAACTCCTCTGCCTGCCTTCCTGATGGACCCTAACTGCCTCTGCCTGCCTGCCTAATCACCCCTAACCTCTCTGCCTACCTGCCTGATTGCCCCTAACTGCCCTCCCCTGCTGGCCTAATCAAGCCTCCAACTGCTCTCCCTTGCAGACCTGATCAACCTTAACTTCCTCTGCCTGCCTGATTGCCCCTAAATGCCCTCCCCTGCTGTTATGATCTTGCCCCCAACTGCCCTCCTCTGCCACCCAATTTGGTTCTGATTGGTCAGTTACTATGCCAGTCTACATCAAAAACTCCACCTCCTAGGCAGCCATTGGCTCCTTACATTCACCCAGATTTTGTTCTGATTGGTCAGTTTCTATGCCAGTCAGTGTCTCTGGGCCTATCAATGGGGTCTGATCAGAAAGGTGGGGCTAATCAACAGCCCAGGGGGAGGTCTGGAAATAAAGGCGCAGATGTTGGCCAGGCTGGGAGAGAAAGAGAGGCAAGTTCTTCTCAATGGCTGCCACAGAGGCTACAGATCAGACCCTGCCTCTCTCTCTGCAGGACTCTCTCCAGGCCCAGTCTATAGCCCCCTAGGCAGTCAGTGTTGGGTCAGGGTGCTGGCAGTAGCCCCAAGTCAGTGCTGGCTCACCACAGAAACCCAGCACTGACTTCCGGTCTGGTCGAACCTTTGGTCATAATGGTCATTACAACCCTGGCTCTTTATTATATAGATAGTATGCAGAAGAAAACAGCATATTATTTCTTTGGGGTTGGGAGAACTATATGACAGAGGGTAAGGGGCAGGTAGAAAAGGGAGACTCAAATAAAAAATAAGAAATGGTGAGGTATCTATATCATAGTCATATATAGAAATCATATTTATATGATACATATATATATAATTTCTTTAGAGTTGGTCACATGAATAGTTTATAACTGAGAGTTAGGTACCAGCATGATTGATTACCTACTTTAAAAATTGAAGCACTGAGACTTTTTGAGATTTCAGGAATCTAAATGTTTAATATAGTCTATATAGTTCCAATAATAACTCTGAAAGCTAGATTCCACAGTCAGGAGGAAACATTTACTGACCCCTTACTAACTGACAAGTACAGGTGCTAAGGAACAACACTGAAGAAGAAAAAGTCCCTGCCCTCTAAGATTTTACATTTTAATGTGGGAGGCAGACAGTAAATACAGAAAAATTATTTACCATAATTTCCTGAAATTTTAAGTGCACTGGGTAAAACATTGTGACAACTTGGTTTAGGTTACAGGTGACCCATCCTGAGTTCCAAGGGCAGTGAGGGAGAGTCCAGGTAGACAGGGAGAGGCAGGCAGGAGATAGCATTAGATCAAAGTGTGTCCTGAGAAATAAGAGAACTTTTGAAATGATGGATAATCTGGAACACCTCATCTTTTAATGATAAAGTAAGCAGAGATGTGAGATGTGTTGGGAATCTTGGAGCCTCAGCTCAAGCCCACAGGAAAATACACTGGCTTCCCAGAGCACTCGATGATTCCTGCCCACAGCAGAAGAGGTCAGGTAGTGTGTTCAGATTCTGTTCTTTATAAATGTTTTTTCCCCTCATAAAAAAAAAAAAAGGTCTAAGCTGAAAAGTAAACAAGGCAATAACCTAGGGTTTGAGGCACTGAACTGGAAATAAGGGAATACTTAGGAACCCGTTCCAGGATACCACTGCCTCCAAATATATAAATTTATTTAATTTATAGTAAGTAGGGGAAAGGGAAGAGGGAGGGAAAGGAAAAGGGAGAAGAGGAGGAGGAGACAAAGACAAAATTCTGTAAAGTCCAAGTCAATTCTTCTTGAATAGAAAGTCTGGGGAAACCTGTGGTGAAAGGTGAATAAATGAATCATGGACTTTCTCCAGCCTGTACCCATTATGTCCTATTTGCTGCAAATTTTGTGGACATTGATTAGTACTTATATAAAAAATCTATATTTTCAAATGCAAAAATAACTATCAAGACTTGTCACTAATTTTGGGAAGGATGAGGCCAAAAAAAAATGAGTTATAGGAAGAAAACATAGAAAGGTAGAGTATCCACACTTTAAGTAAATCATTTCCTTTAATAAAAAATGAAATTAACCATCAATTTTATGTTTTAAGTGACATAATGAGATCTCCGATATTTGTGTTGAACAAATTAGTTTTCCAAATGTAAAGGTCACTTATTTCAATAGTCAAATTTTCTGACTTTTTCCAATTATCAAAGCAATGCATGTGGACAATAAGAAAGAATAAAGTCCCATTATGGTAATGTTATACATATTACAGGAAAATGGAGAAAGAAGTCTCTTGGGAAAGTCAATAATAGGCCGCTTAATTAAATGATATTACCCTTATGTTCCTGTCTAAGCCATATTTTTTAAAAATCGGAAATGCAAAAGTTAGCTCTAAAGACAGTTATTTTCTAAAAAATGATTTTACTCAACAATTGCCAAATAATTAAATTTACAAAGTGATATATGCTTATCCAAATGATCTTAAGGCTGGAGGAGCCCATCTTTGGCCCAACACACTGCTTGGAATCAGAATAACCAAGGGCTTCAGCCACATGCTGCCAGACTCACTTCCTCACCCTGTTGCTGAGAAACTAATTCCAGACCTAATTCCTCCATGAGCCACACAAGACCTGATATCACTGTAAATAGTTTTCACCAAAGGATGCTCCCACTGTAACATATGCACATCTAGTGTTTCATATAAATAAAACCTGAAAAGGCATTTATGTCACTAGTTAGTGCTAGGGATATTGTTCTTTTGATGTATTAAGTCAAACATATTTCTCATACGCCAAGTTTACTACAGCTCAGGCAATACCCAATTACAAAATTCAACTGGCCACCTATTATGTGAAACAAATGGGTAAATTCCTTGTTTAAAAATTCAGGTAGCTCACAAACTCCTAAAGGAGATAGATAAAATACAAGTAATTATGACACTGTGTGATTGCAGTAGACTAGCCATTCAATAACCATATATTTATTCCCTTCACTGGCCAGCAAGTGAGCCGACTTTATTGTGGGTTAGGAAAATTGAATGGAATAATGATTATTTTGATATAAGGGGAGAATCCCACTCAAGTTATGAGAGGTAGAGGGTATTTTAAGTTTACATCCTCAAAGTATCTAAATAAAACCAGGACTCCCCTAAATTAGAACTGGATTGGAAGCCAGTCAATATCAACACTCCAACAGGGTCAACATAGTCCTTACTTCTTTCCTCTGCTCCCTTTCTCTACAACTGTTTCTATCACCCCAAGTTTCCATGATCTCCTGGGTCCAGTTCCTACCACTGTTTATTTGAATCAAGTTCTTGGTATCCCAACTCCAAATTCGAACCTTAGTTTGGGTCTGACATCTATTCATGGTCCAACAGCCACAGCAAAGAGGATTAAATCAAGTGCTGGATAGGGCCACTCCTTTCAAGGATTAGAGAAAGGGGGTTGCTAAGGAAAGAGTGTGTAGGGAAGAGACTATTGGAATCTCCACTGCAAAAGCATTTATTCTTCAGGGTCCCCTATGTCCCAGTCTCTGCACTTGAAAAGCTCGCAGCACACCACCGCATTCAATGATCATTAGTTCAGGGGTGAACACAGTGGCAGTAATGAGCCTGGGCACTGGTTTAGGAGAGTTGTGGGAACCCCTTTCACATCCTGCATGGTTCAGGGTTCCAGTTCAGGGTTTGGGTTCTGGAAAAGGCCTAACACAAATGAAAAGAGACCAGAAAAGCATTCATTTGGGAAACGGGGGCCAAGAAGAAGCCCAAGAGAGGACTATGCTTTGCTTTGGCCTTGCCATCCCTTTCATTCAGGTTTGGGATACACTTATTGCTCTAAGGCAGGCAATTCCAGTAACAGGCAGATTATTTTATCAGTAAGAATTTACATGATTATTTGGTGGGGAAGTTGCTTCAGCTACCATGGTCTCAATTAAATAGGGAATTGTTGGCTTTGACCTTTCAGAGCTTCAAGGTTTACCAGCCTTCTAGTTTACTTGTCCACATCTTTCTTTCTAATTAGTGAGATAATGATCAGTTTCCAGTATCTTCCCTGTTTTTTTTCTTTAAAAAATCTTGCATCTGCAGACTAGAAATAAACATATTAGAACAAAAAATATTTGAGTCCCAATTTCAATGTCAAACAGTTCCTTGTGTGTACATGTCAGCAATGGTATCTGGATGGTGGACAAATGGCGGCAATGCAGGTTCGACCCTCTCTGGTTTGGTCCTGGGCAACTTGCAGCAATGCACAGCTGCTGACTGCTAGCATGGCAAAGCATCATCAGCATCTTTCATCTCTGAACTGTTTCTCCTCTTGTCTTCATGGTTGGAGCAGACCTGTCAATTCATTTGTTGCAGGAATCCACATGGTCTTGGAGTTGTCTCCTGAAAATATACAAACATATTCTCGACCAGACGTTAATAAAGGAATCTTTTCTATAAATTTGACTTGGAATCCTTTTTATTGATTGATTGATTTTGCCCAAAATGATTTTCCTTTGGCTTATTTTGACACCATGTGTGTTTTTCATGGGTGTCTTGTTATTAGCATTACAAATGAAAATTAATTTTTAAAGTAAAAATTTTTTCTATATGTAATTTACTTACAGGATATTTTTTCTTTCATGATATTACCCTATTATCCCTCTCTTTTTTTTGAATTAATGGAGGCTTTTGGAAATTTTTATAATGCAGTCTTGATAACTTTAAACTTTAATTTTTTGCACAAAAATATGACTGTTTTAGGTTTATTGCATGATAAGCAATTTTACTATGAGATGAACTACGAATAGAAATTTTAGTTAATACTTTAGGAACAGCTTTTTGTCTAGTACAATTAAATGTTCTTGAGCCAATTTAAATTAATATGAAAACTTGACTACTCTTTTACTGTCAAATTTAATACTCTAAAAATAATCTTAGTTTTCCCTGTAAATATTAGTGGAAAGGATTATTTGCATTCTTGAGTAGGCCCTGAACATTCTTGGTGCTAGGCTGAATTTAGATATAGGGCAGCTGCTGTTGGTCAAGTCTCTGTTGCCTGGGTCCCGATCTGAGCTGGGCCAAGTCTCTGTCTGTTGCCTGGGTCCCAATCTGAGCTGGGCGTGGGAAGCAAAACAACCATGAGGCAGGAGACCTCCCTAAGAAGGGGCTAAGATTCAGACACTTGCAAGGTTTGAAGGGGGGGGGGTGAGGGAGTGTGCCCTACCTCTGTTGACCTGTTCTTGCCTGATGGTCCCTCTGCGACTGTGCCTGTCTTAGGTTGTTCCTTCCCTGAGGAATCTTACCCGTCACTAGCTAACCAGCCATCCTCTGAGGCCAAGCATGTGAGGTTCATTTCTATCTCCTTGGTAGTCTATGCCCCCGTGGCCTCCATGCC
>PVJN01065933.1:0-10133 GCA_004026805.1 Lasiurus borealis
ACACAATTATGACAGGGATGTTGGTAACCCTTTTCATATGAATATGGTTTTCTCTGTGGTTGTGACTATTCTCTTTAAGACTGTAAATCAGTGGACTTAGAATAGGGATGGGGAATATAATCAAATAGTATTTGACTTTCTTAGAAGAAAGAAGAAGAAAATTAGTCTATTTCACCATTTAGTTTAGTTTCTCTTGCTGGTGTCTTAAAATTAGATATCTTCCTAATAAAATAAATTGTTCATTTTTAAAAAGAGACGAGAAGGAAGTAGATTTTCCTAAGCAGCTATCACATACAAGGTGATTTATATAAGTCAGCTCACTTTCTCTCCAACAAATTTGTGAAAATGTATTCTCAATTTACAGAAGAGGAAACTACAAATTCAAAGGAATAAAGTAAGTTCCCCAAGGACAGCAGCTAATCAGTTGTAAAACTGGGATGGAAACCAGGCATGTCTCAGTCCATGGAGCCAGACTCAAGCAGAGATTTGTCGGCAGGGTTGAGCCTGGGATATTCAAAACTGACTCATGGGAACAGACTCTGGCAGCTTGCTGTGTCTGCAGTGATCAACCCCATTCTGGTCCTCTGGTCCTTTCTTCCTTGTCAAGGCACTAATTTTAGATAGACTTGTGTTTTTAACTCTTCCTGCTCTGAATGGTCATTTATGACTAGAGACCTTTAAAGGGACCTCAAATCTGCCCTCAACTCTGCTTTAGATTTGCAGGAAAGATGGGAATGCTGCTCCGTCTCATCCTTAGGCCCAGACAAGTAGACTCTGACTTATATATTCATGTATTAGAAGGCAAATTTCTAGTCTTGTCCACAAATCAGGCCACTAAAACTATAAAATACCCAGTTAAGTTCTAATTTGAGATAAACAACAAATAATCCTTTAGTATAGCTGATATAATTATACTAAAATATTGCCCATCAAATAATATTCAAATTTATAAAATTATTTTTAAATATGCAAATTTATATGGGTGTCCTATATCTTTTCTGGTTACCCTGGCCTATGTAATAAGAATTAATCTCAACCAAAGAAATCTTTGGCCTTTGGCATGATATCCTAAGAGGTGGTTTTTGGAAGAATGTCTTTGTTTACCTGGGGGCCATGGGCCACATTATGAAGAGGGATTTGGACCATATTGTATGTCTTCTATCTCCAAATAGAATGGAGAACTAAAGAGCTCAGCCTCAACTCAGGACAACCGGAAGTTTTGCATGTAAAGTTTTCCTGGGCCATGCCCATGTCTCTCTTCCCTTGGTTGATTTTAATATGTGTCCTTTCTCTATAATAAGTCAAAATCCATGACTATAATAGCTTTCAGTGAGTTCTATAAGTCCTTCTAAATGGTCAAAACTGAGGGTGGTGTTGGGAACCCAAGAACTTTCAGTTGGTATTAGAAGTAAAGGCAGGCTTCTGGGATGTTCTCTTTAAAAATTCTCATCATCTGGGAGGGGCTACCTAACCCTTCTTCTAGAGTCTAGAATCTAAACTACGAGTACTTGGATTCTAGAATTCCCTACTCAAAAGGCCCTGAGCATGCTTCCAGAGCCTGTGTGAGCCTCCTCCCCAGGCCTAGCCAACAGTGGATCAAGGCACCAATGCAGCCCACTTACTCTGGGGGTTCAAATGCCTGTAGTTTTATGTACAGTCCTATGTGTCCAGACATATATATGTGAAGATTCTTCCTTCACAGGACTGAACTGGATTGAGAAAAGATAAGGAAGGACTGTACAGACTCCCAATATATAATTTTACCCTTGTCCCAGTAAGTGTTAGGAACTGAGGGGGCCTCTTTCTGGCCCATCTCTCCCTATCATGCAATGTAAGGCTTGTCTCCACCTTCAGCTGCTTTTCTCATCATTGGCATCTCAATATCTAGAGACTTCCCCAAACTGTATGGCTCAGGTAGGGCCATGAATATATTCTTTCTTGAGCAAGTAACAATTCCAGTATTAACTTTAGCTCTTGACTTGGGGATATCAAATTAGCTATATGGAATGTCCCCAATACTAAGAAACATCCATCATGAAATCTCTCTCTGAATTATTAGCACCTTTTGGCGGCAGAGGAAGAAATATCTTACCAAAGTTAACACATTTATTAATTATAAGCTGCACTGTATTTTTAGAAAACCTAAAACACAAAAAAATATTCAAAGTTGAGGAAATATGGCATGTATACTATTATCATATCACTATGTCACTTGAGTTTCAAAGCTTTTTGCACCTTCTATCTCATTTGATCCTCATGATGATTCTTGCAGTGGTAGCTGAAGCACCAGGATATGCCCATCTCCTTACAACCCATTGGCACCAGGGATCCCACTCTTCTTTCTCTTCCCTTCATCCCAGTTATTAAGATCCATCTGTGACCTGAGAAGTCCCACAACCCACATTGTCTGGACCTGCACTTCTCCCCATCTTTGTTTCTGTGTTTGGCCGGTAAGGTGTCATTAGTGGGGTCTACCAGGTAACTGGATAGGTCTGGGGTAGGGAGAAAGGAAGAAGGAATGAGCTGTTACCATGGGGACAGAGCTGTAATGCCATCCATGCCTTCTTTTAGATGACTTCCTGGGTGAAGAGCAGCAGGCTTGGAAGGGAGAGCCAAGAATCCCTGCTGTGCCTGGAGGAATAAGGATAGGCCTTGGACTGGGATACATGGGTGCCATGCAGTTTTGGACAAGCCACTTCACTCTACGTCTCAGTGGTTCTATTCATAATGTGAATAAAATGAAGGACTCCTATAGTGACATTGCTGGGCTAGTAAATGAGACAATGCCTTGCCCAGCATGTGGCACATGAGCTCATCAATTTTACCTGATAAGTTTGGATTCTGTATGGCTCCTCACATAGGTGGCATTCAATCAGACAGTGGCAGCTCCAAGTAGTACTATTGCCAGCTCTTCCTCAGAGGTGGCTCTAAGGCACAGTCCTTCTCCGTGTCACTCAAAGGACAAAGAAATTCAAAGAGGAGTGAGTCAGAGGCAAAGAAGAGACAGAGCATTTCGGCATGAGTGGAGCCAGTTCCTTCTAGGAAAAAGAGATGAAGCTGCACATCTTTCTGGCTGTGCCTGGCACAGGTAGATTCTTAAAACCTGGAGAACGTGCAAAGACAGCTCCATTTATAAACCCACGATTAGCAAAGGCAGTGCTTATAAGTGACTTATAGAAACTATTATGTCTCCCTGCTTTCCCTTGTGTTAGGAATAGAAACTCTTAGGAAGCCATGGAAGATGGCCCAGAGATCTAAGGGAGGGAGAAGCAGGCCCTGCTGTGGTCTGGGGGAAAGATTGTGATTTGAAGTCATAAATAGTGGTGAGAAGAGAGGCCAGCAGGACAACTCCCTGGAAGTGGAAAAGGACAGGGGTGACTTGGAAGCGGCTCTTGCCTGAGGAAGGTCTCATGAGAAGAACTTGGACTAGCGACTGCTAAGGGTCTCAAGTATCGTTAAACAGAAATCAGAGCAGGAGTAAAGGGGAGGCCAGGATGATTGAGGGGAAGCTGGAGAGTCTTACTGCCATCAGCATTCTCTCGTTTCCTGGGAAGAGAAATGACAAGTACATCCCAAGTAGAATTTGTGAATCATTTCTCCCAGGCCACCAGTGCAAGCCATCCTGGCTAGATTCTGTGCACTTTCTATAAAGGAAACCTGAAGATTTAACCACTATTTTAATACTGTTTCTGTGGGAGAAATGTTTCCTAACTCCTTCATTTTCTCATTTCTCCACTGATCAAGACATGGATTTCTGAATTAGCAGTAATGGAAAAGTCACGGGGATATAAAGTACAGTTCAGGAAATATAGTCAATAATTCTACATAATAAAGAGGTAATATGCAAAATGACCATCACTCCAACACACAAGATGGCCAGCCCCATGTGGACACAAATGCCTGGCAGGAAAGGGCAATTGGGAGGGACCAGACCTGCAAGGGAGGGCAGTTGGGATAGACAAGGCCTGCAGGGGAGGGCAGTTAAGGGTGACCAGACCTGCAGGGAAGGGCATTTGGGGGCAATCAGGCCAGCAGGGGAGCAGTTAGACATCAATCAGGCTGGCAGGGGAATGATTAGGGGGTGATCAGGTTGGCAGGCAGAAGCAGTTAGGGGCAATCAGGAGGCAGGAGAGTGGTTGGGAGTCAGCACTCCTGGATTGTGAAAGGGATCCAGATTGGAGAGGGTACAGGCTGGGCTGAGGGGCACCCCTCCCCTCATGCATGAATTTCAGGCACCTGGCTTCTAGTATTCTAATAATAATGTATGGTACAAGATTTATTGGGATGATTACTTAGTAGGTTATAGAATGTCTAACACTGGGATGTGCACCTGAAACTAATATAATATTTGAATTTAAAATAGAAAAAAAAGAGGAGGGAATGAATTTCTGGAATGCATACTCTGCCCAGAAAGGCGATGGTTAATGCTGCCCACCTGAGTAGGAAAAGACGACTGGACTGGCGTCTGCTGTTTTCTTTCAGGCACAAAACCAATTGAGTCCTTGGAACCAGATCAAAGAGGCTCCACGTGAGTGCTGCACAGAGCAGGCCATGACCCTGGAACACACAGTGTCTTGGGAATATTCCCAGGGCTTTCAGTTGGACAAACTGAAGCATATCTGCTCCAACAGTCTCACCTTTGTGTCTCCCTATTTGTGTCCTCCTATTTGTTCTGAAAGTCCCCTTCTTCTCCGAACCAAGGGAAACAGTGGGGATATCCATCACCCATTACCAGGGAAAACCCTACCTCTTCTACAAAGCCATAGGGATTTTTCTCAACTCTGAGCTCCCACAGCAACTTTGAGTCCACACTAGGGGGTCTAATTTATGTTATTCATCTATGAACATATGAACATATGCTAATGTTTTAGCAGTCAAGTATTATTTTTCAAATGGTATTGCGAGGCTTTTTAAGGAGGACTGTCTCATGCATTTGCACCTTATGGAGCATTTTTCAATCCTTGAACTCAGAAATATCCTTGCAAATGCATGGCTCACATGTTTACAGTTAGCAACGACTGTCACCTGGCTAATCTTCCATCACAACCACTGCCATCATCTCTGTGCACATCCCTACTGTTGCCACCCCGAATCACCACTGCAACTAGAAATGCTGTACAACAGTTCAGAGTCTACTAAGTGCTTCACATGCAGTACTTCACTTTATATTTACAGCCTGTGTGAGGGATATTGTTTATTATCCCATTAAACAGATGACAAAATGGAGGACAAAGGGGATCAAGTGACTTTCCCATATGGCAAAATCGCAAATCAAAATCTTTTTAGGTGCTCCATAAATACCTATCTCCATGTATTTGTGAGCATGAGACTGCTTTCAAGCAAACACTTAAAGGTGCTGTTCTGATTATATAATAAACCTCTCCAATTTTTAGTGGCAGAAAATGCAACCATTTTTGCTTGTTCCCAATGCTCTGGTCAGGAATTTGGACAGAGCACAGGAGAAATGGCCTGTCTCAGGGCCATGATGCCTAGGCCTCCTCTGCATGGATTCCATGCCTGAGACTATGTCTTGGGCCTCAGTCCTTTTCCACACCGCATCTCCTCACCTTGGAATGTCAAGGGCAGTTCTCTCATTAGCATGTGTCTGCCATTGAGGCAAGGATGGCTAGCACAGCTGGGACTATTCTTCCCCCTCACTCTTTATGCCGTCTTTCCATGTTGGGCCTTTACCTGGGGCTCTGTCACAGTGTGGAGCTCTTATGGAAGCCACATTCCTTACGGGGCTGCTTTCCCCTGAAGCCAGTGGTCTAAGCCTCCAAGACAGAGCTGTGTGACCTAGACTCAGAGGTCATGCAGAATCACTTCTATCACCTTCTCTTGGTTACACGTGACCAGACGAGCAGAGCGTGGGAATGGACTAACCAAAGGTCTGAATAGGGGTAATATGGTTCATCAGAGGCATTTTTGAAAATTAGCTGCACATTTATTTTATTTAAAATCTTATCCAAAATCATCCAGACCTAGGCAATCCCCATGTCTTTGTTTAAAAATGTGTTCTGGAAAAAGTATGAAGAATGTAAAAACAAAAACAAAAACAACACAGATCTCTTAGGCAACTAAGTCAGAAAGGCTGTTATTTAGACCTGCAACTGCCCCTTTTCATCACTAGATGGTAGGTCTGAATCGATAAGGCAAACACACACACACACACACACACACACACACACACACACACATGAAAACAAAAAATAAACCTATTTAAATTGGTCCTGAGGACCACAGAAATTGCAGAAGAGACTGAGGAATGGAGCAAATGCAGCACTGGCTTCTTTCCAAGTGACACCATTTTTTTTTCTTTTTAGAATAAGTTATTTCTATATTAAATTATAAAAGCAACATACAGTAAAAGAAGAACAATTTGAGTTTCTTTTCTTCAAAGTTTGTGTTTCATATTTGAAATTATACTATGGAATTTAGTGCAGTCTGTAATTTCAAAGTAAATTAAATTTTGAAGAGAGGATTGGAATCCTAGTAGAACTCATGACACTCAGTTTGCTACAACCGGTATTTATTGAGCATCCACTAGATGTTAGGCACAGTACCAGGTATCACACACACCAGAGAGCAAGTCAGACATGGTCTCTGCCCTCACAAGACTTATAATCTAGTGAAGAGAACAAAACAAGCAGTTAAAATATAAAGTTACATGTTTTATGACCAGACAGGTTCAGAGAGTGTCAGAATACAAAGAAGGGAACTGTAGCTCAATTGGTGTCAGAAAATATAATACAGATCAGAGAAAGAATTTTTTTTAAAAAAGGGGTAAATATACATGACATAAAATGTAGCATTTTAACAACTTTTAAGTGTGCAATTAAGTGATACTAAGTACATTTACAATGTTGTGCAACTATCACCACTAACCATTTCCAAAAACATTTTCATCATCCCTAGTAATTTCTATTCTACCCCCTGTCTCTATAAATTTTTCTATTCTAGATCCCTCATAAAAGTGAGATCATTCAACATGTGTCCTTTATGTCAGACTTATTTCACTTAGCAGAATATTTTGAAGGCTCATCTATGTTGTAGCATGCATCAAAATTTCTTTTCATTTTATGACTGAACTAGAGGCCTGGTGCACAAAAATTCATGCACTGAAGGGGGGGGTCCCTCATCCTGTCATGCCCCCTCTCACAGTATGGGAGCCCTCAGGGGATGTCCTTCTGACCTCTTAGGCCCGCTCCCTATAGGAGGCAACCAGACTGATCAAGGGAAGGTGCCACCTCCATCATGCCGCTGCTGCCACAGTGGCTATGAGGCCTGAGCCCCAGGCCTTGCAGCCACTGTGGCTTTGTCCAGATGTATGTCCATCCAGAAGACATTAGCCCATTAGCATATTACTCTTTTATTAGTATAGATAATATTCGTGTGTGTGTGTGTGTGTGTGTGTGTGTGCACGCACGCACGCGCACGCGCATGCACACGCTTCTGATGTTTTATTTATCGATTTATCTGTTAATGGATATGGACATTTAGGTTTCCACATTTTTGCTATTGTAAATAAAATATTACCATGAGCAGAGGAATGGGTGTCTGTTGGAGTTTTTGCTTACAATTCCTTTGAGTTTATACCTGGAAATGGAATTGTGTGATCATATAACTCCATGTTAAACTTTTGGAGGACTTGCCCTACTATTTTTCACAGTGGCTGCATCATTTACCTTTCTGCCAGCAATGCATAAGGGTTTCACTTTTTCTCATTCTGGCCAACTCTTGTTTTTTCATTTAAAAAATATATTTTTATTGGTTTCAGAGAGAAATGGAGAGGGAGAGATAGAAACACCAATGACGAGAGAGAATCATTGATTGGCTCCCTTCTGCACGTCCCGTACTGGGGATTGAGTCTGCAACCCAGCATGTGCTGCCCTTGACCAGAATCAAACCAGAAACCCTTCAGTCTACAGGCCAACATGATGCTTTACCTACTGAACAAAACTAGCTAGGGCATTTGTGTGTGTGTGTGTGTGTGTGTGTGTGTGTGTGTGTGTGTGTGTTTAATTTTTTGTTAACTGCCATTCTAAAGTGTGTGAAATTTTATTTCATTGTACTTTTGAATTGCATTTTCTTAATGTCCTGCTATCTTAAATCTGCTTTCATGTGCTTTTGGTCATTTGCTTATTTTCTGTGTAAAAAAATGTCTCTTTATGTCCTCTGAACATTTTTGAATGGGGTGTTTGCTTTGGTAGTTCTTTGCATATTTTGATATTAATCCCTTATTGTTTGAGAAGTTTACAGCTCTATTTAAAGAAGTCACTTTTGAAACTGATCTTGCCCATTGAATTACCTTCCTTCCAAAGGTAAATTTCAAACATTTAGAATTTTGAAACTGGCTAAAAAATGGCTTCAACTATTTTAAGAAAAATTAATGTGTTTGAATGACACATTTTGTTTGGATTTGCTAATACTTCTGCTTTAAAAGCAAACATAACATTCTCACCAGCATTCTTTGTATTTACCTTGCTACTAATTACTTAGGTATAGACCTTTGCCCCGTTCTATTATCCCTGGAGACTGCCTTATATATCCTACTGATTTAAAATTGGTGAATGTTGACCTTTCATTCTATTATTGTTTCACTCTCATTTATTACTAGAGGCACGATGCATAAAATTTGTGCATGGGTGAGGGGTGTCCTTCAGCCCAGCCTGTACCCTCTCAAATTTGGGACCCCCCTAGAGGGCAGTCGGATAGCCCTCTCACAATCCAGGATTACTGGCTCCCAACTGTTCACCTGCCTGCCTTCCTGATCGCCCCCTAACCACTCCCCTGCCAGCCTGTTTTCCCTTAACTGCCCTCCCTGAAGGCCTGGTTACTACCAACTGCCATCTCCTAAAGGTTTGATCACCCCCAACTGACCTTCCTTGCAGCCCTGGTCCCTGCCAACTGCCCTTGCCTGTTGGCCATCTTGTGGTGGCCATCTTATGTCCACATGGGGGCAGTCATCTTGTGTGTTAGAGTGATGGTCAATCTTCATATTACTCTTTTATTAGATAGGATAGAGGCCTGGTGCATAGGTGGGGGCCAGCTAGTTTGGCCTGAAGGGTGTCCCAGATCAGGGTGGGGGTTTCCTTGGAGTGTGGGGTGGCTTGGGCAAGGAGCTGTGGTTGTTTGTAGGCCAGCCATGCCCTCCAGAGACCCAAGCAGAGGCCCTGGTATCTGGGATTTATTTATGTTCTACAATTGAAACTCTGTAGCCTAGAGCAGAGCTAAGCATCTGTTCACATCAGGGTGGCAGCCATTTCTGTTGGAATTTATTTATCTTTAAAATTGAAACTTTGTAGCCTTAAGCAGAGGCCTGGGCTGGCCAGAGTGTGTGGAAAGCTTGGCTTCTTCCATTGCTGGGGCAACCCAAGCCTCCCTTCTGCTCTCTCTGTGGCTGTAGCCATCTTGGTTGGGTTAATTTGCATACTCGCTCCTGATTGGCTGATGGGTGTGGTTTGTGGGTGTAGTGGGGGTACAGTCAATTTGTATATTATTCTTTTATTAGATAAGATATTTTTATAAATGAATGAAGATGACTTTAATTTGTCCCTACCAAATTCTTTCTGAATGGAGCCAACATCTCGTTAACCTTTCTAAAATCAATTATAAAGTCAAACGTCTCCATAATTTGCTCCTTTTAAAAATGTCTTCCAAAGATCTTTAGCAGAATTTTATATATGTAGACTTCCAAAAAGAAAAAAAAAAACACCTGAGGAATTTGATCAAGAAATTTTTTCTTCACTTTGCATTTAATAAGGTATCTTTCAAGCTGTTTTTCAAAGACAAAACGAAATGATAAGGAAAATCACATGTCCTGGAAGCATCCCTCTTAACTTCTTAGGGGGCCAAGTTCCCTCTAAGAGAAGACAAAGATCTGAAGCTACCTGCATTCAAAGGAGCACCAAACCAGACCAGGTGACACAAAAGGAGAGCAAGGGATATATTTCTAAAGATTTGCTGTGAGGTCAACAAAAGAATACAAAGCCTTTTAGTTCAAGAGCATGGTCTCTACTTTTGCATGGTGTGGGATTGTATGGAAACTGATTACTATTCAGAATTCTCTAATACTTCTTGCTATTTTTAACAACGCTGCAAGGCCTGACTCTTGGGGAAGCAGAGGAAGAAAA
>PVJN01065934.1:0-10133 GCA_004026805.1 Lasiurus borealis
CTGATTTCTCAACAGAAACGATGCAGGCCAGACGGGAGTGGCAAGAAATATTCAACGTGATGAATAGCAAGAACCTACAACCAAGAATAATCTATCCAGCAAGGCTAACATTCAGAATTGAAGGGCAGATAAAGAGCTTCACAGATAAGAAAAAGCTAAAGGAGTTCATCAACTCCAAACCAGTGTTATATGAAATGCTAAAGGATACTCTTCTAGAAGAGGAAGAAGAAAGAGGTAAAAGACAAAAAATTATGAACAAATACATAGCTATCAACAAGTGAATCTAAAAATTAAGTGAATTAAAAATTTGATCAACAGAATAAACTGGTGAATATAATAGAATCAGGAGCACAGAAAGGGAGTGGACTGTTAATTTTTAGGGGGAAAGGGGTGAAGGGTATACAGGGAGAGACTGGACAAAAAGCATACACCTATGGATGAGATCAATGGGAGGGAGCTAAGGGCAGAGGGAGGGTGGGAGCTGGGTGGAGGGGTACTATGGAGGGGAAAAAAAGAGAAACAAATGTAATAATCTGAATAATAAAGATTTAATTAAAAAAAAAAGGTAAAATCAATTGAGGCAGAAAGAAAAAAATAGTTTTTTAATTAAAATATGTAAAAGTGAAAAATAAAATAAAAAAAAATAAAATGGTCATTCACTTCCACTATTATTCTGCTTGGCACTCCTGTTTCCCAATAGGGAAGGTATTGTAGTTCCCTTTGTTCCACTGTGGGTGTTTTAATCTCTTTATTCTTATGTGGTTATGGGAGAGTCAATTTATGTGTCATCCACTGGGTGGCAGTATTTTGGAATTGACCTCAGAGAGAAAGCACAGGACCCCTCTAGGCTGTGCTCAGATCCTACTACTCTGTGGTTCTCAAAGCCAGTTTGTGGGGAATTTGCAGCTGGGACATTGTAATAACTCCCAGGTATCCCTCTGCCTCCGATAAAAACGAGTTGTTTTCCAGAGCTCCCCTCTGTCAACAGCTCCGAGTGTTTGCCTCCACACTTAGGGATCACACCCTGCCCCACCTCTGCGGACCCCTCCAGAGGCAGCTTTCCTGCAGCCCGTTTCCCACAGTGTGCATGTCTCTGTTCTGCGGGGCAGGAGACCTCACCTTATCACAGGAGAAATCTGACCTTTCCGTGTGCCGTGTGGATCTTTGAATCTGCCGCGTGTCTGCGCCGATTGGAGAGCGGTGTTCTGGGTCCCTGGCTCTTCAGTGGGTGCTTCAGCCACAGCTTTCAGACCACCGCAGACATCCACCTCCCTCTGCAAAATGGCATGGTCTCCGCGTTCATGCTGGTGGCTCCAACCGACAAAAACCCCGTAGCAGTGGGGCTGCCTGGCCAGGAGAGCCCTGTCCAGCAGTTCCCTGTCTTCTCCTGGAGGATAAATGACTCTTAACTTGCCAACAAACACTCCCAGTGCCACTCTTAGCTGCTCTCTCTCCCTCTGCCCAGCGACAAAGCTCTAGACGCGTCAGTCTATTCCGCTGCCATTTCTTTTTTCCCATAGTATTTTTTAACAATCTTTGTATTTCAGTGGTTCTGTTGTTATTTCACCTCTTTCATTTCTGATTATGTTTATTTGTGTCCTCTCTCTTTGCTTCTTGGTGAGCCTGACTAGAGGTTCAACAATCTTTTTATTCTTTCAAGGAACCAGTTCTTGGTTTTGTTGATCTTTTTTGTTTGTTTTTTTGGTCTCAATGTCATGAGACCAAAAAGTCTCTGCTCTGCTCTGATCTTTACTATTTCCTTCCTTCTGCCTATACTGGACTTTTCTTATTGCACTCTAGCTCTTTGAGTTGTACACTTAGGTAATTTCTTTCTTTCTTTTTTTTTTTTTTTGCAGTAGACTTGTAGAGCTATGAACTTCTCTCTCAGGACTTCTTTCCCTGTGTCCCATAGATTTTGGATTGTTGTGTTTTCATTGTCATTTGTTGCCATGATGTTTTTTTTATTTCTTCCTTGCGCTCTCTGGTAATCCAGTCATTGTTTAATAGCATGCTGTTTAGTTTCCATGTGTTTGATTTCCTTGGATTATTTTTATTATAGTTGATTTCCAGTTTTATGCCACTGTGATCTGAGAAGATGCTTGATATGATTTCTATCTTCTTGAATTTAAAGAGACTTTGTCTATGACCCAACATATGGTCCTTCTTTGAAAATGACCGATGTGCACTTGAGAAGAATGTATATTCTGTGGCTTTGTGGTGAAATGTTCTGAAGATGTCAATTAGTTCCATCTGGTCTAGTGAGTCATTTAGGATTGATGTTTCTTTGCTGATTTTTTGTTTAGAGGATTTGTCCAGTGGTGATAGTGGAGTATTAAAGTCTCCTACTATGATTGTATTGCTATTAATCTCTCCCTTGATATCATCCACGTGTTTTTATATGTATTTGGGTGCTCCTGTGTTGGGTGCATATATATTTACCAGAGTTATTTCTTTTTGTTGGATTGTTCCCTTTAGTATTATGAAGTGGTCTCCCATATCTCTTGTTTTGTCCTTCACTTTGAGATCTAATTTGTCATATATGTGTTGCTATCCCAGTTTTTTTTTTCATTTCCTTTCACCTGCAAAACCTCTTTTCATCCCTTCACCTTCAGTCTGTGTGCATCTTTTTTTTTCTGATGTGGGTTTCTTGTAGACAGCTGATATATGGGTCGTGTTTTCTTATCCAACCTCTTATTGTATGTCTTTTGATTGGAGCTTTTAATACATTTTTGTTTAAAATTATTATTGATAGACACTTTTTTGTTGCCATTTTTATTCTTTACCCTTGTATTCCTTCTTTGCTTCTTATTTCTTTTGTTTATGGTAGACTCTTTAGCATTTCTTGCATTGCTAGTTTGGTGGTTATAAATTCCCTTAGTCCTTATATGTCTGTGAACCTCCTGATTTCACCTTTAATATTGATTGATAGCCTTGCTCGGTACAGTATTCTTGGATTCAGACCCTACCATTGCATGACTGTATATTTCATTCCATTCCCATCTGGCTTGATGAGTTTCTATTGAGAAATTAGTTGCTAGTCTGATGGGGGTTCCTTTTTAGGTAACTTTCTGTCTCTCTCTGGCTCCTTTAAAATTCTTACTTTGTCATTGATGTTTGCCAGTTTAAGTATAAATGTGCCTTGGCATCGGTCTTTTGGGATTCATTTTGCTTGGGAATCTGTGAACTTCTTGGATTTGAATGGGTTTTTCTTCCCTATATCAGGGAAGTTTTCTGTCGCATTTCTTCAAACAGGTTTTCTTTCCTTGATCAGTTTCCTCTCCTTCTGAAAACCCTATTATGAGGATGTTGTTTTGTTTTGTTTTGTGTTGTCCCAAAATTCCCTTAGGCTCTCCTCCTGCTTTTTAATTTTTTTTTTTCTAGAAGCTGCTCTACTTGGGTATATTTTCCTACCTTGTCTTCTAGCTCACTGTTGTGGTCCTCTGCTTCTTCTAGTGTACTCTTGATGCTTTCTATTGAGTTCTTTATGGCAGCAATGTCGTCTTTCATTTCTTCTTGGTTCTTCTTCATTTCCTCTTGGTTATTACTCATATTGTCGAATTTGTCTTCCATTCTTTTCAGCCACCTTATTACCATTTCTCTGAATTCTTTCTTTGACAGGTTGCTTTCCTCCATTTCAGTTACTTCCTTCTCTGGTGATGCCTGCTTTTCTTTCTTTCATATGTGGGCTGTTTCTTTGTCTCCACATGGTTTCTCTTCTCTGGGTGTTTGGTTATGTAGTTCTCTCTCTCCCTGGAGGCTCCAAACATTGAGGGAGGCTGTAGGTGCCCTCGGTAGCAGGTGGACTGCCTAGACAGTGTGCTTCAATTGGGGGGTGCTGAGTGGGTAGTTCTTATCCCTCTGCCTATATTTTTGCTGGCTGACTCTCACTGGACAGCCCAGTCAACCTGCTATGACATCAGTAGGGACTGAGGCCCTCCAGTGGCAGATATTCATATATTATTCTTTTATTAGATAGGATTAGATAGGATAGAGGCCTGATGCAATGGTGGGGGTTGGCTGGCTTGCCCTGAAGGGTGTCCCGGATCAGGGTGAGGGTTCTCTTGGGATGTGGGGTGGTCTCAAATGGCCTGTGGTGGTTTGCAGGCTGGGTATGCCCCCCAGCTACCCAGCTGAAGGCCCTGGGATCTGGGATTTATTTATCTTCTGTAATTGAAACTTTGTAGCCTTAAGTGGAGGCCAAGGCAGGCCAGGGCAGGCTGGAAGCTTGGCTTTCTCCACTGTCAGAGGAACCTAAGCCCCCTGCTCTCTCTGTGGCCCCAGCTACCTTGCATGAGTTAATTTGCATACTTGCTCCTGATTGGCTGGTGAGCGTGGTTTGTGGGTGTAGAAAAGGTATGGCCAATTTTCATATTACTCTTTTATTGAATAAGTTAATTCCTCATAAGCTAGGCATTGTTATTATCATTTTTTCAGAGGAAAAAACTGAAGCATTGGGTAGATTGTGTACCTAGCCAAAGATTACTCTTTCAAGATTGGAAGAGTTGGGATTCAAACCCCAGGACACTTGGCTTCAAGCCTGAGCCCTTAACCACTGGTTCAGATTGCCATGGGAAAGCAACCATTATAGAAAGACAGCTGGGCCATGTTAGAACACTTTGTGAAATCACTTCAAATCCTGAGAGGAACTGAGGTTAAAAGAAGATGATCTAACAAAAGCAAATTTTGCTTTTGTATAAGTTTTACCTGAGACCATGAGCATTTGTTTGTCCCCGAAACTATCATAAGGAATATAGTAATCTCTCCCCTTATTCCTCTCATATTATTAGAGTTTAGAATTTCTGAAAAATTCAGTGCCCAGAAAAGACAACCAAAGAAGCAGCTGTTGGTGGAAATATATTTGCCCCCCACTCCCTTCTCCACAACCTCTTTTACAACCCAGATTTTGCAGGGCCATAGTTCAAGGCATTCAAAGCTATTGTCTGCATGATCTCTGTTGATGGTTAAGTATTTAAGTCTACAATTTGTTGAACAGCTACTACCCTATATTCATTATCTTTTAAAAATGTTTTTGTTGAATATATATAACATAAAATTTACCATTAACATTATTATTATTATTATATATTTTAATATGTTTTTATTGATTCTTACAGAGAGAGGAATAGAAACATTGATGAGAGAATAACATCATCCATTAGCTGCCTCCTACACAACCCAGGCATGTGCCCTGACTGGGAATCTAACTAGGAAACCTCTTGGTTCCTGGGTTGGTGCTCAACTGCTGAGCCACACAGGCTGGGCCTAAATTATTCTTAGGTATACAATTCAATTGCATCAATTACACTCATAATGATGAATGTAACTATTCTGTTTCCAAAACCCTTTCATCATCCTATAAGAAACTCTGTACCCCATAAGCAATAACTCCTCATTCTTCCGTTCCCCTAGTCCCTGGTAATCTCTAATATACTTTCTGTCTTTATGAATTTGCCTATTTTATTTTATTTTTAAATATATTTTTATTGATTTCAAAGAGGAAGGGAGAGGGAGTGAGAGCTAAAAACCATAAAACCATGATGAGAGAGAATAATTGTTACACTGCCTCCTATTTGGGGATTGAGCCCACAACCTGGGCATGTGCCCTGACCAGGAAGCAAACTTTGACCTCATGGTTCCTAGGTTGACACTCAACCACTGAGCCACACCAGCCAGCTAATTTGACTATTTTAGATATTGCATACAATATTTATCTTTTTGTGTCTGGATCACATCACTTACATTATTTTCAAGGTTCACCCATTTTGTAGTATGTTTCAGAACCTTGTTATTTTTTATGATTGAAAATATTCCATTGATTCTACTCTGTGTATGTATGTATATGAAGAACATTGTAGATGATCACAATTTGTTTATCTGTTCATCTGTTGATGGACACTTGGGTTATTTTTCCTTTGATTATGAACATTGAATGTTTTGTTATGAACATCGAATACAAGTATTTGTTTGAGTCCCTGTTTTCAATTATTTTGAATGTTTATCTAGGGGTAGAATTGCTTGGTCTTATCATAATTCTGCTTAAACTTTTGAGGAAAAGTAAAACACTACAGCCATTGTACCATTTACATTCTTACAAGCAACATATAAAGGTTCCAATGATTCCATATCCTTACCAACACTTGCTTCCTCATTTTTCTTAAATGATAACCCTTTTACTAGGTATGAGATGTCATCTCATTTTGGTTTTGATTCACATTTCCCGAATGCCTAATAATATTAAGAATCTTTTTTATGTGTTTATTGTCCACTGTCTATCTTCTTTGGAGAAATGTCTATTCAAGTGCTTTGCCCATTTTTTAATTGATATGCTGTCCTTTTGTCTTGAGGTATAGAAGTCACATTTCATCATTTTTCATCTTCAATACAACCCTGAAAATTAAGCATTATTAACCTAACTTTGCAGAGGAAAACAGCAAGCTTGGGAGAGGCTGGGTTACTTGCTTGAGGTCCTGCAATAAGTGGCAGAGTCATAATTTGAGCCTATGTGTGGTGGGAAGTGTCTATGATGCCCTGCTCATGGTAGTCACACCTTTATATAATCATCACCCTTGAATGTGGGCTAATGTCAATGACTCATTTATAATAAATAGAATGCAACAAAAGAGATGGGATGCCACTTCTGAAATTAGGTTGCAAAAAATAAAAATGTGACTTTCACCTTGTTTACTTTCTTTCATCTTCTGGCTTGCTTGCTCTGAGGGAAGCTAGTTGTCATGTTGTGACCTATGTGGTGAGGAAAACTGAGGGAAAAAACATGTGGCAAACACTGGAGGGAGGCCTCTGGCCATTAGCCAGTGATAACATGAGGCCTTTATTCCATAAGACAGTGAGGAATTGATTTCTGCCAACAACTATGGAAAGACCTATAAGTGGATCCTCTCTCTGTCAAGCCTTTGGATGAGGCTGCAGCCCTAGCCAATGCCTTGATTGTAGCCTGTGAGAAACCTTGAGGTACAGGCTGCTGGATGAGCTGGGCCAAATCTTGATCCACAAAAACTGTGATCTGTTTACTGTTTTAAGTTGCTAATTTTGGGGTTAATTTGTTATACAACAACTTATAACTAACCCCATGTTTATTGCTGTTTTGGTAAGAACCTCAAATTGGCTTAGATGATAGGCAAGGACATTTATTTTATTTTATTTTTTTAAATAAAATTCCACATCAAAAACAGGCACACAGTTCCATGCTATGCACAAAGCAACCACTTGGCAATTTCTGCTCACTTACAAGCTAAATCTTATCAAGGCTTATTGGGTTATAAGCCAATGCAATTTTTTCCCAAGATATTTTAAAATATCACCTGTGGGAAGGGCTGGACTGGCAGCAGTGACTGTGTTTTCTATTTTGGTTGCCATGGTCAACTTGAAACCAGGCTACAGGTGAGCCACTTCACTATGTTTGTCAGCTTATGTGACTAAAGAGAGACTGTGTCTCTGACAACATCTCCCTTCTGCATTCACTAAGCAGCAAGTGACATTTAAGAAGTTTTGAGACCTTGCCTGAGGCTCTTGTTGGCTTACACATAACATACCATTGGAATTAAGTTAATGGTGAGACAAATGTCAGCCCCATTCTATCCCACCTCTGCAGAGAGTGGGTTATGAGTTCATAGACATCTGCTCTGGGATCCTGCTTGAGGGACAGACTCTCCCTGTGCACACAGGGCTGGGGGGACTAAGTCACATTTTACAGCCAGTGGTGACTCTGTTGTCATTCTAAGTGACCTGCAAGTGGGGGCATTCTCTTTTTCGGAGGAAAATAGACTTGGGAGATCAGGCTGTAACCAGAAGGTGGCAGGTAAGTGACTAGACTCAGACTCAGGAGGTGCTTCTAATGAGAGAGGCCTGGCTGCCCTGTATACTTTCCCATGCCCGGGCCCCATTATAGCCAGGGTGGTTCTTTCAGGGGTGGGCCAGCAAGATGAGCCCCCTCCCACCCCTACAACTACCTTCTTTCCAATTCCTTCCAAGGATACTCCTTGTCTGTCTGCTTCCTTACTTCACACACATGCACACACAGCTTGAGTGAGTTCACTTTGCATTAGCAATGGAGGATCAGTTGATGATTTTCCCATCCTCAGCTGAGCTCACTTTCTGCCGTGGCCAGGAGAGGCACAAGGAGAGGCTGGAGTGAGGAGCCCACCACGCACTGAGCTGGAGCAGCAGAGGGAGGGAAAGTGTCACCACACACTCTTCTTGGTCATGTACAGGGTGGGGACCCAGTTCACCTGCACATTGCAGGCCATGAAGGAGAAAATGGATCCAGACAATGGCTGTTTTCATTTGTGATTGTTCATCTTTGCCTCCAAACTGGCAAGCTGGAACGGAGTCGTCACTCGGCAACAGCAGCAAGGAGTCAGCCTTTTCATGAATGTGTGGAGAAACGGGGCATCCACAGGTCCAGGGAATCAGGATTTTATGATTTTAAAAAAAGTTCTAGATTCTTTTTTCCGCTTGCCAACTGATAGTTAATTGTATCCGTTGCTTCTCTATCACCCCCACTTTATTCAAATCTGCACAAATTCAAATAACTGTTTTATTCAGACAAAACACATAAAGAGAAAAGACAGTCCCTCAAGATTCTGCTTGATGACCGTCTTGGGAGAAAGCTAACACAAGTCTTCAGGGAAGAGAATAAATGGCTCAGAGCCTGGGGTGTGGTCCTAAGACCTATCACTGCCTAAGCAAGGGAGGTAATGCAGACCTGGAGCCCTCGTCCTGGTCTGATTACTGTTCACCTGTAACAGGACATGGCCGTGTTTCCTGGGCAGTCAATTGTTTGCTATGCATGTATTCCCGCACTCATACACTCACCCAGGCAGAGCTGGAATTGAAATCATCTCAAGTGAGAATTCTTGTGATGCATTTAAGGGGCCTGTATTTGACAGGTTGCTACCTACTTATGGACTAAAATCTCACCAGGCACCCCCTGTAGCTTATCGCCTGTCACTTCAAAACAAAGACATCCTGCTTCCCCTAAATGTGTCACATCTCATCGACTCATTCTCAGCAGAATCTTACTTTCATTACAAGCTTTATGCCACCTCTCTGACTTTCATCAGATGAGAACTTGAAAAAAAAAGAAAGAAAGAAAGAAGAAAACAAAATCCTGTTCTATGTTTTGACTTGGACGCTAGGTATTATTCTCTCAGTCCAGCTTGAAAGAAAGAAAGCCCACCCCACGAGGGGGCAGGCCTTCTTTCCTGTGGACTGCGCCACCCGCTCTGAAGTGTGTGAAGAAGAGAGGAAGAGACAATTAACACTCAGTGCCGATCTGCATTTCCTTTTTAGCTGCCATTTACACGCTGCTCAGGTTTTGAAAAGCAGCATTTCATGCTGCTCCCTAGAGAGCCAGCACCAGCTCCAGCAGGATCCATCTGCACAGCAGTCACAGTGCTGAAATCTCAGCCAACCCAGAATTCATTTATTTATATTTTGAAAAATGAGAGCAAATAAGAAAGAGAGAGTGCGAGAGAGTCGGTGAGCTGGGTGAGAAGAATAGATTCGAATCTAGTAATATTTAACGAACATCCTGGACCAGCCCTTACACTGGTCTAGATAGGGGTGAGAGGGTGGAGTTTTTCTTTGATCTTCTAAATCAGAGTGAAAGAGCAAGAGCCCTGTGACAGCAGGGGAGGACCGGCTCTGAGGCTGGAAGCGGGAGGGCACACTCGATGATGAGTTTCGTGCTGCTCATCAGCCTGTGTGTCAGCACGCTCTTGCTGATGGGAACAGTAGGGAGAGAGCTGTCCTGGGGAGACACTGCTGGGGTGGGACCCCTTTACAAGATGCTTCTCCAGGAGGGAAATGTGTTATCACCAACTTCTCCCGTCCAGCCAACCTGCTTTATGTTCTTCAGCTCCCAAAGAGTTGATAACTGAAGCATAATAGCATCAATAACCTTGGTTATTTTATAATTGTTATTTTTTTAAACTGAATTCACCACCACAGGTCACAGGGTCCATGGTCACAGCTGGCTTTTGAAAAGGGTTGAATATTTTTATGATTGGTAAAACAGAGACTCAGCCTGAGATGAGGGCAATCAAATTTCCTGCTTCAAGGCATCAGTTGATCACTACAGGGGTCAGAAAGAAGTGCTTTTCTCAAGTCCTGGC
>PVJN01065935.1:0-10132 GCA_004026805.1 Lasiurus borealis
AGTTAACACAGCCTGCACTGGCCTGTTTCTAAAGTCCTTCAAAGTGTATGTGTGTGCATGTGAGTGCATGTGCATGTCTGTGTCTGTGTGTGTGTGTGTGTGTGTGTGTGTGTGCGCGCGCGCATTGAAGAAAACTAAAAAAAATAAGGCTTTTGTTGGCCACCTAATTCAACTAAAACCATCTCTCCTCTCATCACTTCTATCTGAGATCTCTGGGCATGATTCTGTTTAAAGTTTTTAAATCTGTACACTCCATGCTACATTCCGTTTAGGCTTTGGTGTATAAGAAGAGAGCATATGTTAAGAAACAAGGTTAGCCCGGCCAGTGTGGCTCAGTGGTAAAGCAATGACCTATAAACCAGGAGGTCATAGTTCGATTCCCAGTCAGGGCATGTGCCTGAGCTGCAGGCTCAGTCCTCAGTGGGGGGCCTGCAAGAGGCAGCCCAGCAATGATTCTCCCTCATCGTCGATGTTTCTTTCTCTCCCTCTCCCTTTCTCTCTGAAATCAATAATTTTTTTTTTTAAAGAAACAAGGTTACAATCATGTGAAAAGGTGACATACTAGATGTGAAAATCCAATGCATTTATGTATCTCTTAATCCTCTTACGAATTTTGGATGATTACAGAATTTAAATTTGTAGATTTTTTCCTAAATTGTACAATTTTAAGTCCCAGATTTGAACATATAAATTATTTTTTAAACTATTTCTAGCACTCAAATCAACATTTTAATGTCTTGACACATATAGCTCATTATTTCTCAGGATCCCATCAATGCTATGGGAACATATCCTTTTACAATGATTGTTGGGGCGATATGATTGATTTCTAGGTATCCCTTATCATATAATAATAATGACCTATGATGTTCCTTGGCTCTTCCCCAAACACTTGGGTAACAATAATCGTCTTTTTATGTCCTGAAAAAGGTTGGAGATACAGAATGGAGATCAGGGAAAGGGGGCTGTGAAGATGGCAGAAGCCTTGGTGTTAAGTGGCTGGCAGACTTCATGATTGAACTTATACCTCTAGAGCAGCCACTTTTAATTTCCCGGATTATGGTCTCTGCTTTGAGAATCTGATGAACCTACGGACCTCTCGCTAGAAAAAATGCACATCAGCATATATTCAAAAGTTTCCACACAACTTATTTTATTGACTTTTAAATCTATTCCCAACACAGATCATATAAAACCAAGTCTTTGCAAGAATATCTGTATGTTTTATTTTTGGGCTTGTGTCAAAATTTGCTACGCCCAGGAATAAAATCCAAAGTATGCAATAAAACACAACAAACTTTAATTATTTTTGACAGGTGGATAGCAAAGGAGTGATGGCTGCTGGCTGTAGAGCCTCTGGCACCAAAAGCACAGTTCTAGGAGAAAGCCCACCTTTTTCACATCATTCTCCCGGGAAAGCTGGGGAAAGCAGGTGTTAGAGGACTCAAGTCCCAACTGCAAGGGAAGAAGAATGTCGACTGAATTTAATGAGCGTTTCCCAAAACCCGTGACATTTTATACTTGTCTGTATTTATAAAGGAAAGCATGTGGCTTCAGAAGCTGGAAGATAAAAGATACATTGCAAATATCTGGGGGGTGGGGAGGAGATTCATACCAGGCCTACTATGCTCCCATGACTTAACCATTCAAAATATATTATGTTCAGAGTGGAGTACATGCATCCGTCAGAGGCAGGGTGATCAAGCCAATGGGGAGGAAATACTCGATTGTATTCATATATGTTATCTTAAATTTGAAATTTGAGCTTTACCGATTTTCCATATGTGGGGTGGACCATACCACCCTCTCTGGGTCCTGTGCCAGGCAACTTGCAGCCCCGTGGCGTTGTGTGAAGTATGCGGGATACCACACACTGACCTCCAGTCACCTATGGGCAACTTGAAAAGCACTTTTTTTGTTGTCTGGGAGTCAAGTTTACTTGTTGAAACACAAGGTCTCTGCACAGCATCATTCCAGGGCCCACTCTCCAGCTTCCGGGGTGACGAGAATTGTGTGACAGTGGCAGCGGCAGCAGAGGCTCCTGGATGGGCCTTCCTAACCCTGAGCTGCAGCTACGGCCCCATCCGGCAGCTTCCAGGGCATCTGGAGGCAAGTGCGGCAGGTGCGGCACAAACTCTGAGTTCCAGCTCCCCTTGTGGGGACCTCTGAGCCGCACCCTAACACCTGCTGCTGGGCCCCGTAACCATTATAATGCTCTGTACTAAGCCTCTGTCTTACAATACAAGGAAGAGTTCCCTATTTGTGACACTGAATGCACAAACACAGTATCTCCTAAAGCACTGGTCGGCAAACTGCAGCTCGAGAGCCACATGCGGCTCTTTGGCCCCTTGAGTGTGGCTCTTCCACAAAATACCACGGCCTGGGCCAGTCTAATTTGAAGAAGTGGAGTTAGAAGACAGGTTCAAGAAATCAAAATGACAATGCGATACCATCTCACACCTGTCAGAATGGCTATCACCAACACATCATTAAATGACAAATGTTGGCGAGGATGCGGAGAAAAAGGAACCCTCGTGCACTGCCGGTGGGAAGGCAGACTGCTGCAGCCACTGTGGAGAACAGTATAGAGTTTCCTCAAAAAACTAAAAATGGAACTCCCATTTGACCTAGTGATCTCACTCCTAGAAATATATCCCAAGAAACTAGAAAGGATATATGCACCCCTATGTACACAGCAGCACAATTTACCATAGCTAAGATTTGGAAACAACCTAAGTGCCCATCAGCAGATGAGTAGGTTACGAAACTGATCCATCTATACAATGGAATACTACACAGCAGTAAAAAAAAAAAAAAAAAAAAAAAAAAAAAAAAAAAAAAAAAAAAAAAAGGAATTCTTACCATTTGCAACAGCATGGATGGAAATCGAGAGCATCATGCTAAGCAAAATAAGCCAGAGAAAGATAAATATCACACGATCTCACTCATTTGTGGAATATAATGAACAACATAAACTGATGAACAAAAACAGATCCAGAGACAAAGAAGCATCGATCACACAGTCAAACCTCAGAGGGAAGGTAGGGAAGGATGGAGGTAAGGGGGAGAGATCTACTAAAGGACTTGTGTGCATGCATATAACCCTAACCAATGGACACAGACAACAGGGGGGTGAGGGCATGAGTGGAAGGATGGGGGGGGGGGGGGATGGCAATAGAGGGATAAAAACACATACGTAATACCTTAATCAAAAAGAAAACTGCCAAAAAGCAAAAAAATACTAGGGGGTGCCGAATGAAGGTTACACAGGACTCCCTGTACTATTTCTGCAGCTTCCCACGAGTCTAAAATTATTTCAAAGTAAAAAGTTATTTAAGCAATGACATTCAATCATACTTGTTTTAAAAAATGACTAATATTTTAAGTGGAATCAAAAACATGGAAACAATGCATTCTACAATGTTTTTCATTTTTGTTCATTTCTTCTTATGAACATAATATGTAGCATATAGTTTACAACAAACTTACACTTTTTTTATACTTCTGGGTATAACATAAAATTTCTGTTATAGAGGCTACAAAAGTCTACAATTCTATCTATCCCTTAAACTTTTTATTTGGGTAAGTATATGCTAGAACAGGAAAAACACTGGACTAGAATTAAAAAAACAACTCAGTTCTGTCCGTAGTTCAAACAAGTCACAATCTTATTTCTTAGCTACAAGATGTAAGAGCTGCAGCACATTATTCCCAAGGCCATCCCGCTCTAAAGACATGAATTCCAACAGGAAAAGGTGACACAACCATCATGAAATCTATGACTAAAACCCTAACCAGTATTTACTGAAAGTATAGTAAGTACTGCCAGGATATTAAATATTAAATATAAGGCACACCTACACTGTCATCAACACAAACATAAAAAGGGTATCTATGAAGATAACTCTACTTCAAAGAAAATACATTAATTGCCAGAAGATCCAGTTTAAATATAAATATCTGCTTAACAGGCACAGGTGGCATTTTACATGCACGCTCGAAGTTCTTTAAGGACTCTGGTTTCTGCTCATGGCATTAATTCTATTGGGTTCTATTTCACAGCCAGTATACTAGTGCACAAACGTGGGGTTTGTGATGGGTATTCCAAGAAACAGAATATCAAGGCATGCTAAAAGTCCACTTGAGTTGGACTTCAGACTGAATTAAGAGGACCATTATTTGGCAGACTTGGACATCTACGCCACCCTGTACAGCACCTTCTGCTATCCAGAATATCACTTACCAGAAACATAGTCCACACCCAGGAAAGAGGCGAGAGTCATCTAAGCAGTAAAAGCCCACATAACGAGGCCGCAGCACTATTGCTCCATGCTCAGGACATCCCTGGCTCCCCACACAGAGCCTTCTATCATTTTTACCCCCACTCCACAAGTGTGGTCCTGGGTGCTGGTCTCCCAGCTCACTAAAAATGTTACCTCAGAAAGGCAAGGAAACTTCTAGAGACAGGTGTGATGAGAGCAAATAAAGAGATACAGCTGTCCGGCTGGCGTGGCTTAGTGGTTGAGCATGGACCTATGAACCCAGGAGGTTACAGTTCAATTGCCGGTCAGGGCACATGCCTGGGGGGTTGCAGGCTCGATCCCCAGTAGGCGACATGTAGGAGGCAGCCAATCGATGATGATTCTCTCTCATCATTGATGTTTCTATCTCTCTGTTCCTCCCTCCTCTCTTCTCTGAAGTAAATTAGAAAGTATATTTTTAAAAAACAAAAAAGATAGAGAGATACAGCTAACAGTAAAGGAATAAGCAAGTCAACCCTAAAACCAGACATGATTTAGAAAGAAATGGTTTCACCAACAAATGGTGGTCTGTGTACTGCTGAGGAGACTCATGTCTGGAGGTTCTTCTGCAAAGACACATAAGTCGAACCACCAAAGCTATTTTTTTTTTTTACCAGTATAATAGAGAGCATAATCTACCTTAAATTTTTTAACGGAGAACAAAACGAAAAATGCACTTAAATTACCTTTCCATCATTCTTCGGTACTGAACTAAATTATATCACATCTGAATATCAGCATGAAATAGAGACATACCAAAAATAATAGAGAGAGAGAGAAACATCAGTGAGAGAGAGAAACATCCACCGGCTGCCTCCTACACATCCCCTCGAGCCAGCCATCGGGTCATGTGCCCTGACCGGGAATGAACCGGCAACTCCTCGATGCCTGGGAAAATGTCCAACCAACTGAACCACACAAGCCAGGGCTACATGCAAATATCTTATGATCTAAAAAATGACGCTGCATTGCAATCAGTAAAAAAACGTCATACCCCTTTCTCAAGTCCTTGACACCCTTAAAAAAAACACCGCTTTAACCTCTCTGATGTATGGATGCTCTGAAATAGAGATGGCTCTTACAACTGCTGTCACCCAACAGCAGATATAGTGGGTGAAAAACCATATGTTCACGGCTCCAGGAGAGATGGAGAAAGCAGTGGCTCAGGTTTGATAGGAAATGGCCATTCAAAATAATCTTAAAAAGACAAAGAAATGATCAGAAGCCTGTAAAATTATCAACAGAGAGAATTACAGGAAATTCTCAAGAATAAACTATAGTTTTACCTTTAAAGACAGTACATATGTAAAGTACCTATCACATTCTTTAGTAAGCACTCAATACATCTAGCTACTCTTGTTATTACAAGATGAAGAATTAGGACGAGGAGAGCTGATGACACTATCTATGGTCATAGTGATCAGGCAATCAACAAGCACTTAGGTGCCTACGAGGTCACCTGCATTGTGCAAGGGCACATGAAAGGTCATCATGATCAAGCCAGGAAGCATGATTTTTGATCAAATAAATGGCGAGTTGCACAACACAACATTCTGAATCAATAAGTAAACAGCACATTGCATTCAGCAATGATTAGAACTTACTAGGTACTTTCCACTTCTTTTAAAGCACTGTCCTTTATTTAAAGTCCAGGATGCAGAACTCGAGACGTATATTGTTTACTTTAAGAGACTCACCAAATGTTTAAACGAATATAAAGAAGTGTCACCAAAATGAGTCTTATGATATTCCTGGGAGTGCGGGGGTGGGGTCTCTTTTCCCATTACTCTCCATTCTTAGGTAGAATAAGGATTTAGACAAATTCCCTTTTAAATAAGATCTTTTTTATATTTGGAGCTACACACATCATGATAGAACCTCTCCACTCCTAGGGCTAATACACATTGAGAGGAACCAATTTTATACAGGAAGGCGCATTAAAATATAGTTTTCCACGTATATAAAATGTCTAGAATAGGGAAATGTATAGAGACGGAATATAGATTAGTGCTTGCGCAGGGCTAGGAAGGGAGGATGGGAATGTGATGGAGTGACGAAAAAATTTTAAGTCTGTTTGTGGTGGTGGTGCACAATCCGAAAAACCACTGAGTACTGTACACTTTACATAGATGAGTTGTATGGTATATAAATTATCTCTCGGTAAAGCTGTTATTCTAAAACTCTGGCTCTCTCCAAAACTTGATAAATTCATGAACTGGGGCATTATGGTCAAACTCCATAGGATGCACCTGTCTGTTAGTCTTCCTGGACTCATTGATTCCATCACTCACAGTCATACCAGGTCCCTTCCTTAACAATCCAGTCCCTTACCACAAATATACTACTGATCAAGCCCCACGCATGGGGGGAGGTAGGGGTGTCCATTTTGTAAAAGTTAAAAATACTACTTCACACTGTATTTCAATACAAGTGATTTTTCAAAATAATTATTTTTATAACATTATTGATAAAGACATGTATGTATTATAGTTGAGTTTAAGAGAATGTGTTAATACTCTATTGGCAAAATGTGAATTATTTGCTAGAAGACAAATGTAGTCTCCTAAACGGCATCTTTGAAATGAAATGATCCCTGAAGGGCTCATGGAAAGACACACCAATGTTTGTAGAAATCCAGAAATATTTTGCCACATCATGGGAATAGCAGAATTAAAAATAAATAAAATAAAAAATCTAGTGCCCATACATTTAATGCAACAGGCTCCATGGACCCCAATCCACCTCCTAGGGAAGACCAGGCTTGTTGGCTAGGACATTTTGGAAGAAGCTACGTAGAACAATAAACAACAATGAATCACAAACTCACCTAAGCTGGCACTTGGCTTTCCTTGCCTTGAGTCCACATGTACATTATGTCTATTGAAGGATCCTCGTCAGAGGAGCTCATACCTTGTGGTGGAGACAGACTTAACCTCATCTTCAACGTCTAGCTCAGTGCCTAGCATGGTGCCCATAGTAGGTGCAATTCTCAATAAAGATCCGCTGAATGAATGGAGGTCTTATCAGCTAATTAGGCCACCTGGTTGTGCTTGCAGCTGGGATTTCTATTTAGGAACCTTTGGGAAAGCCTTTTTTTCCCTCTGGGCCAGCCTTATGAAGCACTTAGACAATAGAATCTTATCACCTAGTTCATCAGCCTAAACTGTAGCTCCCTTTTTATGAGCAACTTCCAGGAAGAGTAAAGCCTTCTGCACCTTTCTTCTGTGGCTACCAGGAGAAGTGCCTGTTGCAGTTTCCAAATAAGTGTAATGTTCTCTAGAGATGAGAAAAAACAAGGAATTAAGAAGAGAAGATGCTTAGAGCATGTACTCCAAATGTATTTTAGCATAAAGGCAGATACTACTCGGGGACATAGGTTTTGATCAATTTTTTAAATGATTGTGAGGTCTATTTTGGGATACAAACATACTGGTGGCAGCTTTATAACTCAAGAAAAGGTAAAAAAATATATATATTGAGCCTGAAAAAATTAATAATAAATAAGAGTATAAAAATTGATTACCTTTTTCCATTCCCAGTAAACACAACTTACTAATTAAAATTGCCAAATATGATAGTTTAAGGCAGTCCCTATCTAAAGGTTATAAAAGGGAGGAGTGGGGGAGATAAAGAATAAACACCAAAATGTTACCAACAGTTATGTGATAAGGGCAGTGTTACAGGAGTACTTTTAATTTATAAATAATACATTTCTTTCATACTAATATTTTTCAATGAGCATGTGATACTCTGGTGGTAAGAAAAATAAAGATCTTTTACCCTCTAAACAAACATGCATTCATCACCACCCCCAAATACAATTTTTTAAACTTCTCTACAGCTTACAATTGTATAGAATACCAGTGGTCTAATAAAACTGCTCAAGTACTTTAGGCGACAGTAAGAAGGTAGGGTGGGATGGGAGCACCTCTAACTTTTGGTAAATGGTCTTTACCAAAGTCCAAAACCTAAGGAAGAAATACCCACATAACCATACTACAGGTCAGAGTGTGGCTTGTGCTGTAAAAGGGTTTTGCAGGAGCAAGAGGAAAGAGCAGTCACTTATGATTAGGAGAACAGAAGTAAAGCTTGCAGACAAGGTGACATTTCAGCTGGGATGATCCCTCTAGTGAGGTAACAATAGCTGAAATACAGAGCACATGCTCTGCCCCCCTAATATATTATAGATAAAAATAGTTCAAGTAGAGAACACACACCCAGCCAACCCCCAAACATACTTTACTTTTAAAGTTATTTAAAAAATATAGAAAATCTACCTCACATGTAGGATCTAAAAAGCACACACAAAATAAATGAGTACACAAAAACAGACCCACAAATGTAGAAAACAAGCTGATGGTCACCAAAGAGGAGAAGGTGGAAGGGAGGGTGTGAGGATGAGCGTATCTGTTATACAAAGCAATGAAACCTTTCCAGCCTCACCCAGGTTTCTTCTATCATTCCACTATTCCTTTACCACTTGGGCATCAACCCTGTGTCTGTGTCACTCTGCACGTGTCACTGGTCTGAGATGCACTCTTTCTCTTACGGATGTTAATTTTGCAACTTCCCATTAAACTGTACACCTTTGAGAGTGATGACTGCCATCCATTTCTACTTTATCTTCCCATGATACTCCTTCAGTAAATGGGTACTCAACAGATGTTGACAGATTAAACCTAGTGCTAATAATTGTGACACTGAGCCATCACTGTCACAAAAGATGTCTGTGGAACAGATATTATAACAATAAACAATTAAATCACATATTTGTACAAAGAACAAAGAAGTTAATATAGTTTCCCACAGTCACTGAACCAATTGTACAGGTGTTTATTAAAAAAATAAAAATAAGTACTTCAAGCAGCCTGTATAGAACATCATCTTTTTCTGTCACATAGACCTAAGACAACACATTTACTGGGTACTAGAAAGGATCTAGGTGACAGACACAGTGAATTTGCACAGATCCTAGTTCCCAAGGATCTCAAGAGAGTTCACCACTTGAGAAATGTCTTGGTAATGTCTATATATAAGACAATGTGTTTTTTAAAATGTGAAAAGTTCACAAGAAAAATGTTTTCCAGGAAACACAATCTAGATATTTCAAAGATAACTATTTCTGAATGTTTTCTTTATATGTGCATTTTTAAAAGTTCAAAAATTCTCTCCTGTACTATTTAAATACATTGGTAAGCAAACCAAGATAGAAATTTGGAAACGTGTTTTAATTGTCTGCTTTCTACCGAGAAATGGGGAAGAGGATGAACCAAGCTTGCCAGCCTTCCTTATCACAGAAGAGGATTAAGAGGGGTTCGAGTCGGAGGTGGTTATTAGATGTAACAATATCAGTTACTGTCAGCATAGGGAATATAGTCAATAATCCTGCCGCCAGGTGGTGTGGCTCAGTGGTTGAGAGAGGACTCATGCACCAAAAGGTCAACAGGTCAGATTCTTGGTCAGTACACATGCCCAGGGTTTCGGGATCCATCCCCAGTAGGGGGCGTGCAGGAGGCAGCCAAAGATGAATGTTGATTGATGCTGATTCTCATGATGTTTCTCTCTCCCTCCCTCCTTTCCTTTCTCCCAAATAGAGTTTCTCCTTTGTTACTGCTGAGTCTGTTAACTTATCATGTTTCATATCATTCAGAAAGTTACTAAATAGTAAGTTAATCAACAGTTTGGAAAGTTGTTAGTATTGCCTTAAAAAAAATTACAACACTGGCCCAGGTGTTCCGACAAAATTCCCTCTTCTACATAAGTAATTTTACAAAATCACTCAGAATGGAAGAAAAGACTGGATGGAATGTTATTGAGTAGCAAAAAAAAAA
>PVJN01065936.1:0-10132 GCA_004026805.1 Lasiurus borealis
AGAGAATTAGAAACATCGATGAGAGAGAGACATCCATCAGCCGCCTCCTGCACGCCCCCTACTGGGGATGTGCCTGCAACCAAGTTACATGCCCTTGACCGGAATTGAACCTGGGACCCCTCAGTCTGCAGGCTGACACTCTGTCCACTGAGCCAAACCAGTTTCGGCTTTTTTAAAAAAAATATATTTTATTGATTTTTTTACAGATAGGAAGGGAGAGGGATAGAGAATTAGAAACATCGATGAGAGAGAGATATCAGTCAGCATCAATCAGCTGCCTCCTGCATGCCCCCTATTGGGGATGTACCAGCAACCAAGGTACATGCCCTTGACCAGAATCGAACCTGGGACGTTTCAGTCCGCAAAACCGGTTTCGGCAACACCATGGTCTCTTCATAGCATGGCAACCCACGCGTGGCATTCCAGGAGGAAATGGAGTCGGAGCTTCTGTGGAAACAGTGTTCCCCTCCTTGCGGAGGCAGGAGGCAGGGGAAGGATGCTGGAGGCGATGTGTGGTCCAGGCGTTCAGAGGGGAGTGGATGGAGGTCTTGCCGGGATCCGCTTCCTCCTTCCATCAGACCCGTGGCCACTGAGAGAGGCCGGGGACTCGGGGCAGTGAGCAGCTGAGGCGGGTGGCTTGGGAGTTGGCGGAGCAGTCTACCCATGGCGGGTCACGGCCGGCATGTAGTCCTGGCAGGATGGAACCTACGCAGGCTCGGTTGGCAGCGGCGCCATGCCTAATGGAGAGCGGGGACTGTGGGCCCCGGTTCAAGCTGGAGGTGAAGCATCCATCTTCTATAAGAACTGCTGTTGGAAATTTTAACCTTGCTATTGGCTTCTGTAAATGCTTGCTTGCTTAAATAATAAGGAAAACGAGACCATTCTCACGTCAGAAAGGCCATTAAACCTTCCCTGGACAAAGTGATCACTGCTGGCACCAGGCCGGGCCTTTGGTCGAGGTCTCAAGCCCTCAGCACATAGGGGCCCTTTAAGAACTTGCAAAGGGGCAGGAAACAGCCCATATGTGGGAGACAAAGAAGGTAAAAACATATATATAGGGGAAATTTTCTGCATGATGGGGGCCCAGAACTTGAGAAACATTTTCCTCTGGACCCGCACGTAATAAATGTAACTCCAAGCTCCCCGAGCGTGGTTTGGTTATTCCGGTTTTCTGTAACAGGGGTAGGCCAAGAGGGATCCCAACAGAGGAGGGAAGTGTGGCATCACCCGGAAGTGGCTCAGGCCCCGAGAGGAAGCGTGGCTAGAACAAGGCAGGACACGTCGCAGGCAAAGGCCAGACGGTGGGACACAAAGCTTGCCATGTCACAGAGTTACTCTTTACACTGCAGACCCCTCTCTCCCAGGGTCTCCAAGCTGCAGGGCCTTGAAATTGTTGGAAGCTAATTAATCGTGAAACACCAGAGCACGTGATGTAAACGGTGGAGCGGAAGCCTCGGTCTTGCTTTCTCCTGAAGGAAGGGAAGTGCGGGAGGACTGTCCCCATACTACCAGTTAAGAACAAAGGAAAACTGGGGAGGGGCCAGTGTGGCCTTGGCCTTGGCCTTGAAGATGGCCGCCTCTCTGCACCTGTCGCACCTGCTGCCTGGCTGGCGTCCACTCCTTCGTGGGTCGTGTCTCTGCACTGGCCCGAGGCGCCGTTCCTGAGAAGTAGCGCTCGGCTTTGCAGGTGATGCTCACCTTTGTGAATGTGTTGATTTAACCACGGGCAGGTGGATTCTCCCCTCTCTTCCCTCCCCAGTGCACAACCCTTCCCTCCCCACCTAACCCGTGAACGCTGGATCCCGTGGGGTTTCCAGTGGACACAAGTCAACGCAGACAGGTAAAGAGGTGGGAGGGGGCCAAGACCGATTTGGCTCGGTGGATGGAGCGTCAGCCTGAGGACTGAGGTCCCGGTTTGATTCCGGTCAAGGGCATGTGTCTTGGTTGCAGGCACATCCCCAGTGGGAGGTGTGCGGGACGCAGCTGATCCAATGTTTCTAGCTCTCTATCCCTCTCCCTTCCTCTCTGTGAAAAATCAATAAAATATATATATCAAGAAAAAGAGGTTGGAGGGGAAAGTTACTCAATTTTTGGCAGTGAAAACAGCCAACAAACCGGACTTGTGCAGGCCTCAGTCCATGCATTTTTGGTTTATTTCCGTCTTCCTCAGGGGTGGAGTGGGAGAGTTGCAGCTTCCTCTTGTTAGCGTTGAATAGTTTAAATATAGTTAACTTATATGTTATCATCTTCAAAGTATAGAAAGAAAGAAATCCTCTTTGGCTCCAAAGGATGGGTGGAAAGTTGTCTGCAGCCAGCTGAGGTTACTATCATTTTCTCAAGGGACATTTTGATCCACTTAACATGGGTCTTCCAGACAAGTCAGGGTTCAGTTGAGAAGGAGGTATCCTACACCCAGAAATCAGCTACATGGATTCTCAGATTCAGAGTGAAAATCAGCGTTTAATGCCCTTTAATTGGGTGGCTGTTGCAGAAGGAGGGGTTTCTTTTTCATGTGCCGACACTTCAAACTCTCGAATTACAAGGCTCAGTCTCCTGCCTTTGGCTTTTCTTGGCAAACCCAATGCTGTCATTAGCTGTGCTTATGTTCTCTGTGTTCTTCTGTAGTGTGTGATATGTACATGAAGTTGGTATGAATTATATGGTCATACGTTTTCTGTCCCAAAGAGTAATTCTGTTTCTAGACTGACTTTAGTTTCTGCCTCTCCGTCTTCAGCTTGTGTTCAAATTCAACCTGGCCAACGCATGAAGTGCTTCGTCAAGATCTAGAAAATGGCCGAAACCGGTTTGGCTCGGTGGATAGAGCGTCAACCTGCGGACTGAAAGGTCCCAGGTTCGATTCCGGTCAAGGGCATGTGTCTTGGTTGTGGGCACATCCCCAGTCAGGGGTGTGCAGGAGGCAGCTGATGGATGTTTCTCTCTCATTGATGTTTCTAACTCTCTATCCCTCTCCCTTCCTCTCTGTAGAAAATCAATAAAATATATATATATATATAAAATCTCACGTGCTCAAACCCTTTGGAATGGTGTGAGGAGTAGGCGGTGGTGCTGAAGGTGAGGAGGCAGGGTGGAGAGCAACTCTCCGCAGTATCCTTTCCCTCACAGTAGGTCTTTTAGATTTGGGCATTTCTTTTCCTTTTTTAAAAAATATATTTTATTCTACAGAGAGGAGGGGATGTTGGGTAGATGTTGGGTTGATGATAGAGGTAACTAGTTCCTCCTGGTATATATATGGTAACCCCTGTCTCCCGGTCTGAATGCAGCGTTGCAGGGTGTCTGGGTAATGCATGCTGCTTGGTTGCTCCAATTATTACTTGGCCACTAATACTTTCCTGTTATATGTCTGTGTGCGCACTTGTGTGTATTCTGGCAACTCACATAACTGAAGTATTCACGTAAAGAACCAAATTCTCGAGTAAAAATATTTTTGTAATATTAATGATGCCAAACCTGCAAATATTTAGGAAGAGTAACTATGATGTCAGCTCAAGAACCTATGTAAAAGAGGATCCACGTAATATTCCTAGAAGAAAACATTCATGGCTGTATCCAAACAGAAAAATATGTAATGATTAAGTGTATGTAATTTTTAAATTACACACACACACACACACACACACACACACACACACACACACATATATATATTTAGAGAATCTGGAAGCAAGGTGGCAATTTTTCTCTAATGTGAGGCCAAGTTATGCTGGAGCTGGGGTGTGTGCCCGGGAATTCTGGGATGGAGGTCTGCAGGGCGGGTTTTATCCTTACTGTATTGAGTTTATGTAACTTGTGGATTCTCCATGGCAAGTACACATTCCAAAATGTCTTTTGATACTAGGTCTGTTTTCAGTAGGATCGGTTGGCACGTGGTAAAGGAATTACACGTAATTCCGTCTTTATTGACCCTTCACCTGGCCTCCTCTGCATCTCTTCTCTAGACGGCAGCCAAAGGGATCTTCTCAGAGAGCAAATGGGCTGATCCGGCCATCTTTCCTCTGAAAGCTGTCAAGGGCATGTGTCTTGATTGCGGGCATATCCCCAGTAGGGGGTGTGCAGGAGGCGGCTGATCAATGCCTCTCTCTCATCGATGTTTCTACCTCTCTATTCCTCTCTATCCCTCTCCCTTCCTCTCTGTAAAAAATCAATAAAATATATTAAAAAAAAATAAACTCACATACCTGAGCCCTGATACCACCTCATTTATTTCTTTGGTCACAGCCTTGTTAGTTTGGACTCACAAAGATGTACTGTTACGGTAAAACTGGAAAATATTAAAGTTTATGCCAGGAATATGGTGTGGAACTCCAGTCAGTGGGTCTGTATGTAAGAGAACATAAAGAAGTGAAATTAAGTTTTGTCTGGGCTCTATATCAAAACGCAGGACAATAAATTCGTATTTATATGTTTTACGTTAAAACAAATCAAAATATCTATGCTTTACTTAAACATAACTAATTTTTTTAAATGGCGTTTTGATAAATTTTCCAATGATTCGTCCCAGTTGTACTGGATTTCATTTGGGGCCATTACCATATGAAAAAAAAAGCACATTTAACCTTTAAAATTAAGCAGTGCTGGAGACGTGTGGGAACCCAATCAACTGAGTCAGTAGCAGATTCTTGGATTCCTTATTAAATTCCTTTTAGAGCTCTGCTCATTGAGTCGAATAGTTTAAATAATGGATATATAATTCAAATTATTTTTTTCTCTTCTGCTCTTGCTTACTCATATGCCCCCTCTTTTGCTGAGATCATGGACTTAAAGGCACATAAATTAAGTGCACATGTGTACTTGACTGTTATCTCTAAGAAACTGTTATCTCTAAGCTTAGAGCAGTTGAAAAACTTGCCAGCTTCTCAGAACTTCCATACCCAAGAAGAGCATTTCGAAAGCAGGTCTCGGGGGACGTTCAGACTCACATCTGAGGGTAGGAGAGCTGTCTCCCTCCACCCTTCTTATCCGTTATCAGTCGGCTGTCAGCTCCGAGTCAAACATAGCAGTCATTCTTGATCTCCCCATTTTTCCTCCCCTTTTACGCAATAAACATGTAAAAACTATTTCCTTAGTGTAAGCCATGATCATCTCTCATATGGCTATTAAGGATGTCCTAACAGCCCTAACCGGTTTGGCTCAGTGGATAGAGCGTTGGCCTGCAGACTGGAAAGTCCCAGGTTCGATTCCGGTCAAGGGCATGTACCTCGGTTGCTGGCACATCCCCACTTGGAATTGTGCAAGAGGCAGCTGATCGATGTCTCTCTCTTACCGATGTTTCTAGCTCTCTTTCCCTCTCCCTTTCTCTCTGTAAAAAATCAATAAAATTAAAAAAAAAGAATGTCATTAACAGCAAGTAGATGTGTGTGTGTGTGTGTGAGTGTGTGTGTGTGTGTGTGTGTGTGTGAAAGTACCTATTGTGAAATAAGCATTATACCAAGCACCTTGTTTATATTAACTGGACTCTATTTAGTTCTTACGATTACTCCTGGAGGTAAGGAAATAGCTTTAAAATGAGGCATGGGAAGTCAGGAACATTCGAGGAAGGAGTAACGTCAGGGCTGGATTGGAAGATTAAAGTGAAGTTGGTCTACAATTTAAAAAAGATCGCCGAAACTGGTTTGGCTCAGTGGATAGAGCATCGGTCTGCGGATTGAAAGGTCCCAGGTTTGATTCCAGTCAAGGGCATGTACCTTGGTTGCGGGCACATCCCCAGTAGGGGGCGTGCAAGAGGCAGCTGATTGATGTCTCTTTCATCGATGTTTTGAACTCTCTATCCCTTTCCCTTCCTCTCTGTAAAAAATCAATAAAATATATTACAAAAAATAAAAGAAAAAGAAAAAAAGAAAAGATGGAGTTGGCCAGGTGAAGAGAGGGAAAGGTGAAAGCAAGATTGCTCCGTGTCAGAAATGGAAAAACCACCAACTACTTCTAGAGATTGAGGGTTGGGTGGCGTGAAGAAGTAGGGAGGAGAGCAGTAGACAGGGTAGGGTAAGTTGGAGAATAGAAGAAGGGCACAAAGAGAGTACATTTGGGATGTGTATTCCTTCGTTTCCTTTCTGTGAGGCTAGTCTGGGCTAGTTGTGTCCCATAGCCAATGTGATACCTAGTGAGGTGCTGGCAAATGGGGTTTTGGGAAGCCCTGGTTTGTGGGGTTTTCCCATTTCTGTAGGATACATACTCCTACGATGACCCGTTTCAAGCTAGGCGATGTCACTCAGTGTGGACTGGGAAAGAGATGGATACTGTCTGCTCCCTCCAGCTGGCGTAAACCAGCTCCAGCCCCTGCTGTTCCCTTCTTTCTTTCCAGGTAATTGTATCTGCTTTTCCCCCTAGGCCTTCAGTGGGAAGGATGCCACTCTCTCTCTTGTGGGGTGCCTCACCATGCCCATACCTTTGGAAAACAGTTCCTTTATGAGATCTGCCTTAAATTACCCAGTTTGAGGTACCATCTGTTTCCTGATGAGATCCTAATTGATTTACCAAACTATACTGTGTGAGAATTAGTCACTTAGAAATCCTTTCTCCTTCTGTATTACTTAAGAGTACAGGATGATGGTTTATTAAATGTTGTAACTCCACTGGAGGAAGTCTGAAGGGAGAGGAGAAGGCACTCATTTTTGCTGAATATCTGTTATGTATCAGATATTGCATCAGATTACTTTAGGAGTGTTATTGCTTGAACATTAACAAATCGAATGAATTGTACACACGGACCATTTGAGGCCTTTACCCATAAGGATATTGAGGCTCAGAGTGGTTAAGGAATTTTTCTGAGGTTACGCAGTTAGGAAGTAGCGGAATTAGGATTTGAATCTGGATCTAAAACCTATTCTGTTTGCATTATTTTCTCAGCTTATTTTTAGTGAACGAATGGATGTTGTAGTTAACAAAGAAGATAGAGCATGTACCAGCAGAGATGCTTGATCAAAGGGATCTACAACTGGGAGGGAGATGGAAACCAGCTTTCTTCTTTTCCTAGAAGTGGAATTTCTAGCAGTCTTACAGCTTACACAGTGTAAGCTATCCACGAGTCGGCATTCCCTTGGAACTGGGTATTTTAGATAACGTCAGACGATTCATACGTTAGTCATACACCTGGCAGGTATTTGAATGGGAAGCTTAACAAATTCATGTCTTACAGCAGTACCGGGCAGCTTCTCCTCGCCTAAAGGGTTAAAATTAGCTTAATATTTAGAGATGAAAAAAAAATTATATCTGTTTGGTATTGTATTAAATGGTACAGGAAGTCCAAATGTGATCGAGAGAAATATTATGAAAAAACCTACTTAAATCATCTTAACATCTAAAATGTTGTGTGTGCATGGTAAGTGGCTGAATGTGAAGCTGAGAAAAAGATGCGTACAATTGGCTTGTTCGAGCTGGTATAGGCTGGCTCCTGCTCACCTCTGAATATAAGCAGTCTGCAGGGTCCGTGCTCTCTTTCATGTTAAAACTAGAGGCCCAGTGCACGAAATTCATGCAGGGGTAGGGTCCCTGGCGGCTGCTGGCTGCTGGCCGGAGCCTCCCTTCCCTGGCTGCCGACTGGGGCCTTTCTTTATTCTGCGCCTCTTCCTGGCGGTCAGCGCACGTCACAGTGAGCTATCGAACCCCAAGGGGACACTTTGCATATTAGCGTATCTATATCTATATCTATATCTATATCTATATCTATATCTATATCTATATCTATACCTATACCTATACCTATACCTATACCTATACCTATATCTATATCTATATCTATATCTATATCTATATCTATATCTATATCATCTATATCTATATCTTTTAAAAAATATATATTTTATTGATTTTTTACAGAGAGGAAGGGAGAGGGATAGAGAGTTAGAAACATCGATGAGAGAGAGACATCGATCAGCTGCCTCCTGCACGCCCCCCACTGGGGATGTGCCCACAACCAAGATACATGCCCTTGACCGGAATCGAACCTGGAACTTTTTAGTCCACACTCTATCCACTGAGCCAAACTGGTTTAGGCAATATCTATATCTATATCTATATCTATATCTATATCTATATCTATATCTATATCTATATCTATGTCTGTGTCTGTGTCTATGCCTATAATCTATCTATTTATATAGATACCTATTATATAATGTATTTTGAGAATTGAAAACTGAACCTAAAACCAAGCAATACAAAGCACGTGTTTTCTATTTATTATGGTCTTCACCTTAAGTCATTTTTAGTAGCTCACTCTCTTACCCTCACCCTCAACATATGCATACATAAGAATGTAGATGCACATATACCCAAATTATGTTAACATCTTTTGTTGATGTCTCCATGCATTCTGTAAGCATGGACAGCTAGACAATATTAAAATACGGTGCAAATTTTTCCCCCTCACTAGCTATCTAGGCTTTCAAATTTAAAGTTCAGAAAGCTACCGTCAAATCTGTATTATTTCCAAAGGAGTCAAACTTTTAAGCCCTTCCTTTTGACCGTGGCTGTCTTTGCACTCAGTATTTTCATTGATTAGCTGTTTAGCGAAGGAGTTAGAGTTGGGAAAACCTCCAAACTATTAGCTCCTCAGATTTGGGCATGATATAAATTAGATATACTCAGAAAGCCCAAACGCTGCGCACAGTAATTTGGCATTTAGTCACAGAAAGGCTACAATGCACTGACTGTTGACTGAGTGATGAGCATCAAATAAAGAGTGTAATTAACACAGACAGAAGCTTGCTGCCAACAACAGTTTGAAACAATTTTAATCCTCCGTTTCCTGCCAACTTTGATATAAAAAGAACCCTTCATCGCACGATGGAGGAAATTTGCTTTTGCCTGGGAAATTCAGCCTGTGGTACCCCCACGGCCTGCAAACAGTGGCTTCCAAAGGGTAGGAACTGACTGGATATTTGTTTTGGATGGAAACAGATCGACATTAAAAAAAAACACACCAAAAACTGGTCCTCAGATGCCACAATTCTTTTTTTAACATATATTTTTTATTGATTTCAGAAGGGAAGGGAGAGGAATAGAAACATCACAGATGAGAGAGAATCAGTGATCGGCTGCCTCCTGCATGCCCCCCTCTACCAGGGATGGAGCCTGCAACCTGGGCATGTGCCCTGACTGGGAATTGAACCGTGACCTCCTCGTTCGTAGGTCAGAGTTCAAGCAAGAGCCACATCGGCCAGGCAGACGCCACAATTCTTGAACTTCACGAATCAGCGGTCACACGTTCTTCATTCCCTTTTCGTAGTGGCCATTGTCCACGGGGGAAAAAAGACAACGGTGAACACTTATCGTACTGGAATGTCAGGAAAACTTGCCCAGGAATGGTGACTGGGAATTTAACGTGGGGGCTGATGTAAAAATGGATCTGCTCATCCAGTGTGCAGAAAGGAACATCAGCTCTGAGTGATCCACAAACAGTTTATCTGCTCCAGTTTGCCCTGATACCTGGATGAAGAAGCGGGAAAAAGAGAAACACCAGCCATGACCGGTTTGGCTCAGTGGATAGAGTGTCGGCCTGTGGACTGAGGGGTCCCAGGTTCGATTCTGGTCAAGGGCATGTACCTTGGTTTCGGGCACATATCCAGTAGGGGGCGTGCAGGAGGCGGCTGATCGATGTCTCTCTCTCATCGATATTTCTGACCATCCCTCTCCCTCCCTGTAAAAAATCAGTAAAATCTCTCTCTTTCTCTCTCCCTCCATCTCTCTCTCTCTCTCTCTCTTTCTCTCTCTCCACACACACACACACACACACACACACACACACACACACCATTGCAAAAAAAAAAAAAAAAGTTTTGCCCTCTCTCTCTCTGTCTCTCTTTTTCTCACACACACACACATAGACACCATTGCAAAGTTTTGCCCTCTCTCTCTCTCTCTGTCTCTCTGTCTCTGTCTGTCTCTCTCTCTTTCTTACACACACACACATACACACACACCATTGCAAAGTTTTGCCCTCTCTCTCTGTCTCTCTCTCTCTTTCTCTCTCTTTCTCACACACACACACATACACACACATACACAGACACCATTGCAAAGTTTTGCCCTCTCTCTCTCTCTCTGTCTCTCTCTCTCTTTCTCTGTGTCTCTCTCTCTCTCACACACACACACACATAGACACCATTGCAAAGTT
>PVJN01065937.1:0-10132 GCA_004026805.1 Lasiurus borealis
GAGGGGGAGAGAGAGAGGGAGGGAGAGGGAATGGAGAGGGGGATTCTGAAACCCAAGGGCAGGGTTCCTCCCGCCCCCTGAAACCACAGCCTCACAGGCCGGGACCACCCCAGCCGTGGAGCGTGAGCGCATCACCGCCCCCTGGTGGACGGGCTGGGACGGCGGCAGCTTCCCCTGCTGCCCACCATGGGAGGGAGGGTGGGCGTCAGGCCAGGCGGGTGAGATGGGAACTCATGTCGGCAGGGAAGAGGGGAGCCCAGCCTGGCGGCTCCGAGGTTCAGCGTCCACCTACGAACCAGGAGGTCACGGTTCCGTTCCCAGGGTGCGGGCTGGATCCCCTGTGGGGGGCGTGCAGGAGGCAGCCGGTCCATGACTCTCTCATCACTGATTTTTCTCTCTCCCTCCCTTCCTCTCTGACATCAATAAAATATTTTTTAAAAGAACAGAAGCGGGGAAGAATGTTCTAGACGTAAACGTGTTTTCATTTCTGGGCGGTCAACGTGTCCGTGAGGCAGCCACCCCCTCCCCCGAGGGTGCGGGTCCGAGAGGGCACAGGGCTGGGGCCGCCCGCTGAGAGGCACCGCCCCGCGGAGGGAGGGCGGCCTTAGGACCCATCACCGTCCTCCACTTCCACCGCCCGCTCCCACACGGCCCTGCCCGAACCCGTGACCCCACACGTTCCCCTTCCTCCAGCAGAAACTGGCGTCCGTGGCTCCAGCCACCTGGTGCAGCCACAGGCCAGCCACCTGGGCAGCAGCCAGACCTTCTCCTGGGGCACCCCCACCCCCGCTCTCACCTGCACCCAGCATTCCGCAGGCTCCCGGACAGCTCCCACAGGACCCTGCCCCTCAGCCCCGTGCCCTCTGCCCGGGAGCGGGGGGGGAGGGGCCTCACAGCCAAAAGGGGCCTCCACTGGGGTGCCGGGTGCTGCTCTCACACCCACCAGCCCTGCTGTCCCTCCGCAGCCCCCGACCCCCGGTCCCACTGGCCACCTCCGCCACCTCCTCTCCAGAGGCAGGCAGCTAGGCCCCTCCCCCAACACGTGCACACACATACACACACCTGTACACACATGCACACACTGGCACACATATGCATACGTGCACACACACATGCAGACATATGGGCACGCATATGTCCTCACGCCTACACATACATACACACGTGGGCATACATGCGTGCACGCACACATATGTCCCACACTTGTTCTTCGACATTCTTTCTCCTCCTTCCTCCCACCTGAAACAGTGCTCTCCAAAGTGTGGGGTGCATTTTCCCAGGAGTTGCCCAAAAGGGTCCTCTGGAATAGAGAGAGTGCTTGGACTTTTTAAATTTCTTTTAATATATTTTTTTTATTGATTTTTTACAGAGAGGAAGGGAGAGAGACAGAAAGTCAGAAACATCGATGAGAGAGAGAGACATCGATCAGCTGCCTCCTGCACGCCCCACTGTGGAGATGTGCCCGCAAGCAAGGTCCATGCGCTTGACCGGAATCGAACCTGGGACCTTTCAGTCCACAAGCCGACGCTCTATCCACTGAGCCACACCGGTCTCAGCCTTTTTTAATTAAAAAAAAAATGTTTTTACTGATTTCACAGAGGAAAGGAGAGGGAGAGGGAAACATCCACGGTGAGAGAGAATCACTGATTAGCTGCCTCCTCCACGCCCCACCCTGGGGATCCAGCCTGCAACCCGGACAGGTGCCCCGACCGGAACCGACCCGTGACCTCCTGGTCCCTCAGTCAATGCTCAACCGCTGAGCCACCGGGCCAGGGGAGACTTTGTTTTTAGTCTCCCATGTGACACGGTCTGCTCTGTCCCATGTACCGGTGAGTGACGAGACAGGGGAAGAGTCATATGCAGGCGTGGATGTGTGACATGTGCACGGGTGGGGCGCCTGCTACCTCTGAGCTCGACGAGAGCGTGTGTGGGGAGAGCATGTGCGGGACCCGCCTCCTCTCCTGGGCCCGCCTTCCCCTCTGAGACCCGCACTCTGTCTGCTCAGCCCAGCTGAAGGGGAGGGCAAAGGGAGGGGCGGGCATGGATGTGCGTCCCTGACAAAACCCCGTGGCTCCCACCCCATGCGGCCCTCGGTTCTGGGGTTTTGGGGGGCTGCTTCCAGGGCCTCGCTTGGGCTTTCCCGCCAAAACTCCGCGAGCGCCTCCCCCATGTTGTCCCGAAGACCCGTTGGCAGGGCAGGGCCGAGGGCATCCCCCCTCCAGTCACACGCGGTCAATAAGGACTCAGAGTCCGGGCGCCCAGCGGCCGCTCAGCGACACTCAGCTGAGAGCCCGCCCCCCAGGGGGTCGGGACTGGGACCCCAGGCTGCAGAGGAGGTGCAGCCAACGGGGGGCAGATGGACGCGTCCCCGGCCGCCCGTCCCCCCAGCAACGCCTAGCCACAGCCACAGCCTCGGCCGAGGTCAGGGGACGCCGGGGGCCCCGTGTCCCTGTCCTCCTGTCCCCGGGGGAGCAGCAGCGCCCCCCAGGCCTGTGGGAGGGCCCCCCCTTCCCCCCCCCCGGCAGAGGAGGTGCGGGCGCTCACAGGGGAGATCAGAGGCGAGGGCCCGGCCTCCTCCTGCGAGCAGCCTCTCCGTTAGCGGCCTGTGGCCCCAGGCCCGGGAGGTGGGGTGCCTTACTATCCAGGAGGCCCCTCACTGGACCGGCTGAGAACCCGTAGCCACGGCCGAAGCCCCTCCTTTTAAAGAAACAGGGCCCCGGCCCCAGCATGCCTCGGTGCCCGGCGCCGCTGAGCACAGAGCCGCCCAGGATGGGAACCTGGGGCCCCGGGGGGCAGAGGGGGCGGGAAGGTGCCGGGGAGACGCAGGCGGTGACCCCGCTAAACGAGGGCTTTCATCAAGGGCTTTGTGATCGGCTCCGTGCCCAACTCTCGCTCCTTCCCGTTCGGCTGCCGGTCCGGCAGTTCATTTGTGCGGTTCTGCGGTGGTGTCTGGCGGGAGGCGGGGATTTTTTTTATTTTTATTTTGTTTTTTTCTATTTATTTATATATTTTATTGATTTTTTACAGAGGGGTAAGGAAGAGAGATAGAAAGTCAGAAACATGGATGAGAGAGAGAGACATCCATCAGCCGCCTCCTGCACGCCCCACAGTGGAGATGTGCCTGCAACCAAGGTACATGCTCCCGACCGGAATCGAACCTGGGATCTCTCACTCCGAAAGCCGACGTTCTATCCACTGAGCCAAACCGGTCTTGGCTTTTTTTTATTTTTTTTAATTAAATCTTTATTATTCATATTATTACATTTGTTCCTCTTTTTTCCCCTCCATAGCTCCCCTCCACCCGTCTCCCACCCTTTCCTCTGCCCTTACCTCCCTCCCATTGACCTCATCCATATGTGTATGATTTTTGTCCAGTCTTTTTCCCTGTATACCCCTCACTCACCCTTTCCCCCTGAGAATGACCAGTCCACTCCCTCTCTGTGCTCCTGATTCTGTTCTATTCACCAGTTTATTCTGTGGATCAGATTTTTAACTCACTTCATTTTTAGGTTCACTTGTTGATGGGTATGTATGTGTTGTTCATGATTTTTTGGCTTTTACCTTTTTCTTCTTCTTCCTCTTCTAAAAGAGTCCCTTTCAGCATTTCGTAAAATACTGGTTTGGAGTTGACTAACTCCGTTAGCTTTTCCTTCTCTGTTTTAAAGGGCCAGAAACATCTCTCTGTGGCGTCTCCTGAGAGCGCCGTGGCGGCTCTGATCCCCGGGGCTGAGACTCGCGGGCGCTCGGCTCGGCTGGGGCCGGGGCTTGTTAGCGGTGCCGTGCCCGCCGCCCGCCGACGCCGCGTTTTTGTTACTTCCCTCGTTTGTCCGCGCTGACATCATGGCCCGCAGACCGGCGCTCGCAGGCCCGGCCGGCTGTTCGTTAGCGTGTCTTTAATGAGCAGCTTAATTGCGCCGCGGAGGAGGCCACCTGTCGCCCGGCCTGATTAACATGCTAATGGCCTGACATTGTGCGGCTGACAGCGAGCCGGGCGGCGAGGTGATGTCTGGACGGGAGGGCTGGGTGGGTGCGGGCGCCACCGGGAAGGGGTGTACAGGACGCAGATTAACTCTTTGGTGTCTCGGTGCTGGTGGCTCGTTTGGGGGGGAAAAGGGGGAAAAGTCCACCCCATGGGGGGGTGGGCCGGAACCCAGGCCTGGGGGGCTGGCGGGCTCCATCCCGGCCCCGGGCGCTGGGGCATCCGGACCTAGAATGGACCCACCTCCCGGGAGTGGGTGCCGGAAAGTTCTGGGCCTGCTCGCTCCCCAGCGCGCCCAGAGGAGCAGTAGCCGGCCTGAGCAGCAGTTCTCAACCTTCCTAAGGCCGCGACCCTTTAAGACAGCTCCCCATAGGGTGGTGACCCCCACCCATAAAATTATTTCCGTTGCTGCTTCCTAACAGTAATCTTGCTACCGTTGTGAATCGTCATGTCAATATCTGTGTTTTCGGATGGTCTTAGGCGACCCCTGTGGTGGGGTCAATGGACCCCCAAAGGGGTCGTGACCCACAGGTTGAGAACCGCTGGGCCTGAGGGTGCACGTGGCCCCTGGCCCGCTGTCCCCATCCCGCTCGTGCTGGACAGGGGGGGGTGGGCCCCGCACCCCACAAAGGCCTCAGGCCGCTTGTGTCAGAGGTCTCCTCCCCTGGCGCCGTGGGAGGGAGACCTGCACTGGGAGATTTCGGGGTGGGGTGGGGGTGGGGAGGGGAGCAGCGAAGAGGTGGTCACTCCGGGTCCCCTGCCCTCCTGGGGGGGGGGGCTGCCCACGGGCAGCACGTGCAGAGCGGGAGGAAGAGCACCTCTCAGTCCCAGGACGGGCAGGGCGAAGAGCAGGGAGCCGCGTGCTCCAGGGCAGCTCCAGGCGGCGAAAGGCGGCCTGGAAGAGGCGATGGGCGCTGGGACCATGGGATGCTGGGACCATAGGGTGCTGGGGACCACGGGCCGAGTCCCTGCAGAGGCTGGGCCTGTGGGATCGACAGCAGCCCGGATGCAGCCCCAGAGCAGAGTCCAGAACAGGCCCGTCCAGCCTGCAGCGCGCAGACCAGACCGTCTTTGGGGGAGTCACTGAGGTTCCCGCTCTGGGATCTGGGCATGGGGAGGGACCGTCAGGGTCCTCCGGGTGCTGGCGCCCAGCCGTGGGGAAGGGGGAGGAGGAGGAGAGGACAGAACCCTCCCCCACTCACTCCTATCTGCCAATTCCTTTTTTTTTTAATTTATTTTTATTGATTTCAGAGAGGAAGGGAGAGGGTGAGAAACATCCATGATGAGAGAGAGTCGTGGACAGGCTGCCTCCTGCACGCCCCCCACTAGGGTTCGAGTCCACAACACGAGCATGTACTCTGATCCGGAATCAAACCGTAACCTCGTAGTTCATAGGTCGATGCTCAGCCACTGAGCCATGCCGGTCGGGCTCTGACCACTTTCTTGTGATGACAGCTGCAATGATGATGGTGATGGTGATGGTTATGATGATAATGGTGGTGATGATGGTGGTGGTGATGGTTATGGTGGTACTGATGGTGATGATGGTGGTGGTGATGATGGTGATGATGATGGTGATGATGGTGATGATGATGATGGTGGTAATGGTGGTGATGATGGTGGTGATGGTGGTGATGATGAGCTGATAGTGGTGGTGGTGATGGTGATGATGGTGATGATGATGGTAGTGATGATGGTGATGATGATAATGGTGGTGATGATGATGGTGGTGATGATGATGGTGGTGATGGTGATGGTGGTGATGGTGGTGATGATGATGATGGTGGTGATGATGAGGTGATAGTGATGGTGGTGGTGATGGTGATGATGAGATGATGATGGTGGTGGTGATGAGGTGATGGTGATAGTGGTGGTGATGGTGGTGATGATGGTGATGATGATGGTGGTGATGATGAGGTGATGGTGATGATGGTGGTGTTGAAGATGATGATGGTGGTGATGGTGGTGATGGTGGTGGTGATGAGGTGATAGTGATGGTGGTGGTGATGTTGATGGTGGTGATGCTGAGATGGTGATGGTGGTGGTGATGATGATGGTGGTGATGCTGAGATGATGATGGTGATGGTGATGAGGTGATAGTGATGCTGAGATGATGATGGTGGTGATGATGAAGTGATAGTGATGGTGGTGGTGGTGATGATGATGACAGCCTTGATTTGAATACAACCAAGCCTGTTAGGAATATGATCTCATACACAGAGTTTCTCTATCCCAGAGTTTCTCAACTTCAACACAGTTGACCTTTGGGCCAGGTCACTCTCTGCTGTGGGGACTGCCCTGTGCGTTGCAGACTGCTGGGTGCACCTCCCACCTGCACCCACTAAAATGCCAGTAGCAGCCCCCACCCAGCGCTGACCATGAGAACGTTCTCCAGCTCGGAAACGTGGGTGCAGGGGCAGTGTCGCGTCCTCGGTTTGTAAGTGGGAGGCAAACACGTGGGGTGTAAAGGGGGACCCCAGTTCTCCCAGCTAGTGTGCATGTGGAGGGGCTGGGTGGAGACCTCGTTGATGGAATCTCATTCATGGGTGGCTCGGCCCTTGCACGGTCCTCCTGGCGGTGACGAGGGAGGGTCTAGCTCAGGGCCAGGGGGAGGTTGCTGTCCACAGCCTCAGTGCTGACCATCCCGAGCGGCTGTAGGTCAGGGTTTTTAGAGGTTAGGGTGCGGCCAGTCAGGGTGCTGGCGCCCAGCCATGGGGAGGGAGGAGAAGAGGAGAAGGCAGAATCCTCCCACACACACTATCTGCCAGTGTCTTAGGATTTGCTGCGGATGGTATACATCATCTCTAAACCCTCTCAGTAAACCTTTGAGTTAGGTATATTCTTCTTCTTCTTCTTTTTTTTAAGAGATGAGTAAACGACCTGGCCAGCGTGGCTCAGTGGTTGAGCGTTGACCTATGAACCAGAAGGTCACAGTTCAATTTTCAGTCAGGGCACAGACCCAGGTTGCAGGTTTTGATCCCCATTGTGGGGTGTGCAGGAGGCAGCTGGTCCATGATTCTCTCTCATCATTGATGTTTCTCTCTCTCCCTCTCCCTTCCTCTCTGAAATCAACAAAAATCTATTTTATTAAAAAGAGGAAGGGGAGGAAACTGAGGCTCGGAGGTTTAAGTAACAGAGCTGGTGGGGGGAGGTTCCCGCTTTCCCTGCCTTCAAAATAAGTGTGTTTTCCCTGAAACCAGTTTGGCTCAGTGGATAGAGCGTCGACCTGTGGACTGAAAGGTCCCAGGTTTGATTCCAGTCAAAGGCATGTACCTTGGTTGTGGGCACATCCCCAGTGGGGGGCGTGCAAGAGGCAGCTGATTGATGTGTTTCTCTCTCATCGATGTTTCTGGCTCTCTATTCCCTCTCCCTTTCTCTCTGTAAAAAAATCAATAAAATATATTTTAAAAATATATTTAAAATAAGTGTGTTTCCTGGGTGGAAACCCAGAGTCCCAGTCCCCGGCACCCGGACACCCGCACCCTCTGACTCACCCTCCCGTCCCGCCAGGAAAGGGGAGCGCTTTCTCCCTTTGTCTTCGGCTGACCAGGTGCTGTGCCACCCAGGTAGGCGGTAAGGCGCCAGGCTGACCACCCCTGGCCCAGGGCACCGGGAGGGCTCACTGTGTGTGTCAGCACAGGTGGGCGGGGAGGTGTCAGCTACTTGGTCAGACATGATGGTGGGCGTGTGGAGCGGGTGTTTGTGGGTCAGAGGCGCACACGTGGGTGGACTGACGGGCTGCCCTCCCCGGTCAGCTGGAGGTCTGGATGGCACAAAAGGGGGTCCCTCCCCCAGGTCAGAGAGAATCCCTCCCCTTGGATGACCCTTGAACTGGACATGGGCGTTTTCTCACCTTTGACCCCTGACAGACACCTCCCCCCAGCCCCCAGTGTCCACATCCCAGCCCCCTCTGGAGGCCTGGGGACAGGTCGGATCCACAATCATGTGAGCAGATACATGTGCTCATGTTTCCTCTTGTTTTGGGGGGCTGGCTGGCGACCTGGGACTCGGGGTGTTCCACACGCCTCCTGCTGCTCGCCTGCAGGCCTGGCTGCTCAACGCTGCCCCCGGGTGGATCCTCCCCACCTCCCCGGGTCGTCGGCTCTGCCTGGAGCCAGACCATCCAGACTGGTCCTGACCACCGAGCTTTGTGCATTGTGGCAAGAGTGCGCTTTATCGCCAGGATTTCTTTATTTTTTTTATCTTTTTATCTTCATTGTTGGAAGTGTTACACATGTCCCTCTTCCTCCCCGTGGGCCCTTTAGCGTCTCCCCGCCCCGCCCCAGGCGTCACCACAGGGCGGCCTGTGCACACAGGTCGTGGATGGACCTCTACCACTCCTCCTCCCCGCCCTCCCTCCGAGGTCTGGCCGTCAGCTCCGTGCCGCCGTCTGTGGGTCTGACTGTTCCGTGTGTATAAGCAGCATCTCTTCCATGGCTGCCTGGTCCCTCCGAATTCTGATGGACCTGCTGCTCTCCCCTCTGACGCTCGGGACACGGCACAGTAACCATGCAAACCGTTTCCACGTGGCACTCTGCTTCTCATGTCCCTCAAGTGAGCTGCGTGTGCTGCATGTGCGGCATGTACTGTGTGTGCTGGGTGCTGGGTGTGCTGCGTGTGCTGCGTGTGCTGCGTGTGGCATGTGCTACACCACGATTCAAGACAACATTTCACTTATTTGTCATTAGAAATAAATATTTCACCATATGTAATGACATATTGTTTTTGTGATGAATCCCTATGCTTTAATTATGTTCCATCTGTAACAGTGAAAATCCATCCTGCCTATCAGATATTCACATGACAGTTCATGACAGTAGCACAATGACAGCGATGAAGTAGCCACGGAAATCATTGTATGGTTGGGGGTCACCACCCCGTGAGGAGCTGTCTTAAAGGGCCGTGGCCTGAGGAAGGTGGAGAACCGCTGAATGAGAGGGAGAGCGCGTGCCGGGAACCGTTCCAGCCTTCGGGGTAGCACCGTCCTGTCTCCGGACACAGCGGCGCGTGCTGACCCCACGGATGTGTACGCCGTGCGGCTGCCGTAGGACACACGGGTGTCGGGCTTTTGAAGGAAACATGAACACCGTCCGACTCCGGTAGCCGCTGCTGAGTTTAAGCGGCAGAGCAGGGCGTGGCTCTCCTGCGATGCCGGGGGCAGTGGACCGCGGCCTCTTGCTGCCCCCGGCTTGTGGGACGCCCTCTCGTCCTGTCGGCAGCGGAGAGCTGAGCCCGGCCCACAGGAAACTCACTTTGGCCACTTGCGTCACCTGAGGCCGTGTCCACCCCAGTGAGGACACCGGTAGGGGGCGTGCAGGAGGCGGCTGATCGATGTTTCTCTCTCATCGATGTTTCTATCTCTCTATTCCTCTCCCCTCCTCTCTGTAAAAATATCAATAAAATATAAATTTTAAAAAAAGAAGCCGAAAGTGGTGTGGCTCAGTGGAGGGGGCGTCGGTCTGTGGACTGAAACGTCCCAGGTTTGATTCCAGTCGGGGGCATGTGCCTTGGTTGCGGGCACGTCTCCAGTGGGGGGCGTGCAGGAGGCGGCTGATGGATGTCTCTCTCTCATCGATGTTTCTGACTTTCTATCTCTCTCCCTTCCTCTCTGTGAAAAATCAACAAAATATATTTTTTAAAAAAAGAAAAAATAGTTAGACTCCCAGGAGTCCTGCCTCACCGTCTGGGGAAGTGACTCCTGACCCGGATCCTCCGGGATCGTCCTGAAACCCGGCTGCCAAAGGAAGGGAAGGGTGAAGCCAGGAAGCCGTAGCAGCAGGCCGCAGCGAGGACCCCCTCCTCACACCCACCCCCCACCCCCGGCGAGCCTGTTGGAGCCTCTCGGGGGGTCTCATCAGCGAGGGGTGCAGCCCAGCTGTCTGTCCGGCCTCCACAGTCACATAGACACCACCTCATCCCCTCCCGCCCGCGACGCCTCGAACAGCGGCGACCCCGCTCCCCGGCCGCTCCCGTGGGTGAAAGGCGCGGCGACGTTCACTTGGGAGACGGCTAATCCGGGGCGGCCGGTGGCCATTCAGCGGCGTCCCCGCCGCGCGGCCGGGCCTCCCCACGAGAGGGTTTTGTGTGTGTGTGTGACCGGGGCCGGCGCGCGATTGTGTAACCTTCAAAGTGCCCCTTTGTGCGCGCCCAAAG
>PVJN01065938.1:0-10132 GCA_004026805.1 Lasiurus borealis
CACCCTGTGGCCATGGAGGACAGGGGGCACCTGCGTAGTTGGGCTCCGGGTCCTCTGACTCGTCAGGACTGTCCAGGGGCTCCAAGTAGGAGGCGGGGACCCAGCCTCGCTTTGTCTTCATTTGGCAGAACCACCAGCCTGTGCCCGGGGTGTGAGGCAGTGAGTCAGGTTGGGCCTGGCAGCCTCCCTCAGCCATCGGGGTGGTGAGGACACTTGGACAGACACACACACCTCCCACACCCGGATTCAGAAATGTCACCTTCGCTACGTCCCACACCAAAACACCCCCGGCCCTCTCCCAAGGTCACAGAATCACAGCATGGAGCCCACTTCACACACAAGAGGAGGAGTTGGCTGCCGCCGGGATATGACCCTCAGAGATGCACGAGAAGCCTGGGTAGGTGCAGATGCCCACCGCCGCCCCACTGCACGCTCAGAGGGAGGGTGACCCGCAGCGTGGGGAGCACAGGCAGGGCCCCAGTGCCAGGCGGGGAGGAGGCCCGAGGCTGCCTGGAGGGCAGAGCCTTGGCTGGGGGGTGGGGGGGGAGGGGAGCTCGTGGCCACAGGCCCAAGCAGCGGGGGCGGGGGCCCAGGCATGGCAGGAGGCTGACCGCTCTCGCCCTTCTCCACCACGTCCACCACGTCGCCCATGGCCAGAGCCATCTCGGAGCCCGAGCTCTTCTCGTAGTCGGCAATGGCCCGGTACGTCTGCAGGATGATGGGGCCGGTGATGTCTGGGCAGAGGGAGGGCAGGGTGAGTGGATGCTGTGGGCGTGAGCTCCCTCCTCCCGGCTCTCCCTGGGGTCCCCCGTGGGGGCTGCCACGCTGCTCCAGGCATTCCACCGGGGAGGCGCCCTCCAGGCCGGGAAGCAGCAGAGATGAGCTCCGCAGCCTGCGTTTAGTGAGCGCCTAGTGAGTTCCGGACACAGCCCCCCTACACGTCCCCTTTCTCATGTGGCTGCGCAGCAGTCCGCCTCAACTTCAACCGCACACACATCGCCAGGGTCACGTGAAATGAGTCTCTGATCCCATCGCTCTGTGGCTATGAGACCAGAGGGTGCATTTCAACCAGCCCCGGTGCTGCTTCTGCTGCTGCCCTTATGGGTTAACTGTATACACGCCCCCCGCCCCTAATTCCTACAATGAAGCCCTCACCCCAGTACTCTAGAATCTGAGTGTATTTGGAGGTAGAGCCTGTAAGGTGGTGATTAAGGTTAAATGAGGTCATCAAGGCAGTGTCCTTATAAAAAGAGAGAGCCCTAGCTGGTTTGGCTCAGTGGATAGAGCGTCGGCCTGCGGACTGAAGGTTCCCAGGTTCGATTCTGGTCAAGGGCATGTACCTTGGTTGCAGGCACATCCCCAGTAGGGGGTGTGCAGGAGGCAGCTGATCGATGTCTCTCTCTCATCGATGTTTCTAGCTCTCTATCCCTCTCCGTTCCTCTTTGTAAAAAATTAATAAAATATCTTTTTTTAAAAAGAGGAAGAGATACCAGAGAGGTATGTGTACAAAGGAAAGGCCATATGAGGACACAGCAAGGAGGCAGCCATCTGCAAGCCCAGAAGAGAGGCCTCAGCAGAAACCAAGCCTCACACCTTGATCTCAGACTTCCAGCCTCCAGAACCGTGAGAAATAAATGCAAGCTGCCGGCCTGGGGTGCTGTTCCAGCAGCCAGAGCCGGCTAAGATACTCTGTGTCACCCCCGAAGGCCACCTTTGCCCTCAAACCCGTTCATTCATCCAGCCGCAACCTCCCCCAGCATCTGTGCTGTGCACAGTTCACCACGGAGGCTGGGGAAGCACCGTTATTTGCAAGGAGCGCCCTTCACTATCCAGTGAACCCCCAAAATCCCATAGTGTACCCACCAACTCCCTTCACAACCGCTCTCGCTGCTCTTTTCCCTGCGCACCCTGAGCCCCGCTCCCCGATCGTGTCAACAGTCCCCTTAGGGTGGCCCGCCCTGGCTGCCCGGTCCGGCCCCCTCACCGGCAGCGGCAGCGAGAGTCTTGCCATCTTTAGGCATCAGGTAGGTCTCCGGCTTTTTCACCCTGCAGCAGAGGACAGTCTGGGTTAGACTCGGCTTCCCACGGGGAATGGGAGTGTGGGGAACGGGGCCGCTGCAGAGAGAAGGGGGCGACTGGACTGGCAAGGAAAGGGCATTGGGGATCATGGGGTTATTCCTCCAGCCTGAAGCGAGGACCCCAAGGAGAAGACGCCGACCATCAAAGACAGAAAGGGGCTCCTCCCCAGTGAACAGTGAGGCCCTGGTTCTGGGAAAGCCTGCGGTCAGCTCCTGGACCAGCTCCCTTTGGGCCCGGAGAGCAGCCAATGGGAAGGGCTCCTTCCCCAGCCGCTGGGCGCAGCCCCTCCCTGCAGCAGGGGTGAGTTTAGGGCTGCAGTGCCAAGGTCTGTCCTCCCTCCAGTCTCCCCCACTCTCAGTGACAGGAGAAGGACAGAGAGGGGGGCCTTCCCGTCTGTTCCCTGAGGTTCCACTCAGCCTCAGGGGCTTCCAGGCGGGGCCCTGAGGCCAGGAGACCCTGGGGCAGGGCTGCCAGAGACTGAGCTGACAAAAGGCAGCCAGGACCCGAGACCTCAGCACCTCAGAGGCCATGGGCCCACAGCCTCTTGCACTTGCCCACCTGTGAGCGCTCTCCACAGCACCCGGAGGACATGTGGCCCTCACTGCCCATCACACATGGGAAGACCTTTGGACACACACACTCCCTACCCCCATCCCCGTGCCTCCTGCAGCCTTGACGCTCAGAGGGGTCCAAGTGGGGGACTTGGAAAGGATGCTCAGTGGTTGCGGGTCACATGGGCCAGGGTTGGAATTTTGCCTCCTTCTCTTTCTGGCTGTGTGACTTCGGGCAAGTCACTGCCCCTCTCTGAGCTTCAGTCTCCTAACCCGGGGGAAGTGCCACCCCTGCTGGCGTGGGTTACCACCCCATTTCCTCTCCCACCCGCCTCGGAACAGGGAAGGGGGCCACTCACTGGCTGTCGGAGGGGAGCTTGAGGTCGTCGGGGCGCACCTTGAAGAAGTCAATGAGGTGTGGGCAGCGGGAGATCTTGACCGGCAGGCCCATGAGTGCGCTGCAGTACTCGGTGAGCGTGCCCTGGCGGCTCTCAGCTGCCCGCTGCCCGTCAAACCACCTCGGTGCTGACCGGATCGGGGAGGGGCACCACAGAAGCAGTGAGCGCGTTCTCAAGGTCAAGTCCAAGCAGGGGTGAGGGCAGAGGGGGCAGCTTGGAGGGCAGGGGAGGGGAGCCAGGACAGGTGAGCCCACCCCGGGGCCTCAGCCCCTCACCTGGCAGGTGGGGGATGATCCTGTTCTGTGGGTTGATGTCCCCCGCCTCAATAGGAAACATTTCCTTTAAGGTTTTCTAGGCAGAAAAGAAAACGTGAAGGGATATTTTTCCATTACAACCCTGTAAAAGCACAGCATTGGAAACGACCTAAATACCCTTCTAACCGCTCTGGCTACAAACTTCTGTTGGTGACCTTGATTCCTCTCCTTCTCTCCCACCTCACAGCCAGCCACTAGCAGATCCTTTCGGTTCTACTGCAAACATCTATCCAGAATCTGACCCTTCCCACTACCCACACTGCCACCGCCCCACTCCGAGCTTCCACCAACCCTGGATTTCACGAACTTCTTGTGTCTCTTTCCCCTTTTACTCTTGAGAGATCCTCTTAAAACCTAAGGGATCTTCTCAATGCAGCACCCAGAGGGGATCCTCTTAAAACCTAAGTTGGATCTTGTCCCTGTTCTACTCAGAGTGCTACCCGCCTCTCAGCTCCTCGGAGTGCAAGCCAAAAGCCTCGTGTTGGTCTACAAGACCCCCCTAGACCTGGCCTTGCCCACCGCACTCACCCCTTCTGCCACCTCTCTCCCTCAGGTTCCCTGTGCTCCTGCCAACCTTGAATACTTCAGGCCCACTCCTGCCCTAGGGCCTTTGCACTTGCTAGTCCCACTCTCACCCTACATATATCAAGTAGGTCCCTAAAGAATACTATTGAGTTTGTGTGTAATGGATACAGTTTCTCTGTGGGAAGATGAAGACATTTTGGAAATGGATGGCATGATCAACATATGACATTGTGAATATACTTAATGCCACTGAGCTGTACTTAAAATGGTTAAAATTTTAAGTGTATGTTGTGCATATTCTATCACAATAAAAACATATTAAATAAAATGTTTCTTAAAGTTTAAGAAATGCCCCCTTCACTGTGGGCTGGTGGGGACAGACTCGGGCACCTCAGCTCCCAGCCAGCCCCTGGGTCTCTCTCCTCCCCCAGAGGCAGAGCTGGGCTGGGTGTGCCATCCCTCCCTGACCCCCTGACCACCAGGCACTCACATGGAACTCATAGATCTCGGTGAACCGCCGGTAGACCACCTTTTCAGACAGGTCCTGCCACTTCACCAGGAACATGTACACCTGGGGGTGGGAGGACCACATTCAGCTCCTAAAAAGGCCGCACCATGCAGCTGGGCAGCCCCCACCCCCAAGTGAAGCATGAAGGACTGGGGATCGAGCATCTGTGGGGCAACATGACCATAGAAAAGACACTGAATCAGAGAGAAACCAAGATGGCGGCATAGGTAAACACCTAAACTGCTGCCTCGCACAACAATTTCAAAACTACAACTAAAAGACAGAACAGACATCATCCAGAACCACAGGAAGGCTGGCTGAGTGGAAATTCTATAACAAGAAGGAAAGAGAAAAGCACACTGAGACTCAGAGGAGCTGCAGGAGGCAGAGGTACTGAGATGCACACACACACAGAGGACTGGCAACTGAGTGTGCGGCTGGCTTTCTCAAGTACAAGGGAGACAAAAGCTCCCCACTGCTATGAACTCCAGTTCCGGATGAGACTCTGGGGACCCAGACTCATTCGGAAGAAACTGGACTGTCTGTCAGCAAGCGGAACTCAAGGGCGGCTTTCTCTCAGAGGTGCTTGCATCAATTACCACGGGACACTGAGACATGGGGCCTATTAGGGCAGGGCTAATGGGAAACCAATGCTGTCTGCTCTTCCCTGAGACTCCACCCCATCCAAGCTGAGCACAGAGGCTTTTGCAAGTCTTCTCCCATAAAAGTGTCTCGAGCACAGAAGTTTTCCCAGAATAGACCCAGCTGATCTTCACAGCCAATTGGCCTGGAGGTCAATTTCTCCCAGTGATACCAACAACAATCAGGGCTTAACTACAACAAGACTGTGCATACAGCTCATAAAGGGGTGCACCAAGAGTATCCACCTCAGATTACTGGGGAGGCTGAGCCATTGGGCCCTATAGGACACCTAGCACACAAAGCTACTCTATCAACTCAGGGAAGCAGTCAAAATGTGGAGACAAAGAAACAGATCACAAATGAAAGAAATGAAAGAAAGTAAACAACTGGATCTAGAGTTCAAAATCATGGTTATAAGGTTTTTCAAGAATTTTCTAAAAAAGGCTGATAAACTTAGCAAGACCCTTGAGGACATGAAAAAGAACCAACTAAAAATTAAGCATACACTGACTGAAATAAAAAATATTATACAGACATAACAGCAGACTAGAGGATCACAAGAATCAAGTCAAAGATTTGAAATACAAAGAAGCAAAAAGCACTCAAGCAGAAAAGCAAAAAGCAAAAAGAATCCAAAAATATGAAGGTAGTGTAAGGAGCCTCTGGGACAACCTCAAGCGTACCAACATCTAAATTATGGGGGTACAGAAGAAGAGAGAGAGCAAGATATTGAAAACCTATCTGAAGAAATAATGACAAAAAACTTCCCCTATCTAGTGAAAGAAATAGACTTACAAGTCCAGGAAGCGCACAGAACCCCAAACAAAAGGAATTCAAAGAGGACCGTACCAAGACACATCATAATTAAAATGCCAAGAGCAAAAGACAGAGAATTTTAAAAGCAGCAAGAGAAAAACAGTTAGGTACCCACAAGAGACCACCCATACGACTGTGAGCTGATTTCTCAACAGAAACTATGCAGGCCAGATGGGAGTGGCAAGAAATATTCAAAGTGATGAATAGCAAGAACCTACAACCAAGATTACTCTACCCAACAAAGCTATCATTCAGAATTGAAGGTCAGATAAAGAGCTTCACAGATAAGAAAAAGCTAAAGAAGTTCATCAACACCAAATCAGTATTATATGAAATGCTGAAAAGTACTCTTTTAGAAGAGGAAGAAGAAGAAAAAGGTAAAGGTAAAAATTATGAACAACAAATACATATCTATCAACAAGTGAATCTAAAAATCAAGTGAATAAAAAATCTGATGAACAGAATAAACTGGTGAATATAATAGAATCAGGGGCATAGAAAAGGAGGGGACTGACAATTCCCGGAGAAAGAGGTGAGAGGGGAGCGGGAAGAGACTGGACAATAATCATACATGTATGGATGAGGACAGTGAGGTAGGGTAAGGACCGAGGGTGGGGTGGGAACCAGGTGGAGGGGAGCTATGAGGGAAAAAGAAGAACAATTGTAATAATCCGAACAATACAGATTTATTAAATTAAAAAGAAAAGAAAAGACACCAAATTCATGGACCCCAGAACTGCCACTCTCCAGCTTTAGGACCCAGGGACAAGATGATCGCCTCTCTCAAATTTCTCACCTGTCATTGGAGACAAAAGTAGGACCTCACCATAGGGCTGGTATGAGAGAGTTTCAGGAGACAAGCTACAGAAAGCACTGAGCTCAAACAACACAAGGACCCAGTAAGGAATTGTATTGTTCCATGTATATGAAATGTCCAGAATAGGCAAGTCCATAAAGACAGAAAGTAGATTAGTGGCTGCCAGGTCCTGGGGAAAACGGGATGAAGAATAACTACTAGCAGGTATAGGCTTTTTTTTTTGGAGGGGGGGTGATGAAAATCTTCTAAAATTGATTATTGCAATGATTGTGCAACTCTACCCACATATTAAAAACCGTTGAATTGTATACTTTACATAGGGGCACTGTATAGCATGGAAATTATATCTCAATAAAGCTATTATTTAGAAAAAAAATAAGCCTGGCTACTGTGGCTCAGTGGTTGAGCATCAGCCTATGAACCAGGAGGTCACAATTTTATTCCCTGTATGGTACATGCCCGGGTTGCAGGCTCCATTCCCCGTGGGGAGGAGTGCAGGAGACATCTAATCAATGAGTCTCTCTTATCATTGATGGTTCTATCTCTCCTTTCCTCTCTAAAATCAATTAAATAAATATTTTCTTAATGGTGGAAATGGGCCCTGGACGGTGTTTCTAAGTGGTTAGAGCATTAGCCTGCACTAAGGGTCACAGGTTCAATTACTGGTCAATTACTGGATTGCAGATTTGATCCGGGCCTGGTCTGATTGGAGCACATGCGAGAGGCAACCAACTGATGTGTCTCTCTCACATCAATGTTTCTCTCTCTCTCCCTCCCACTTTCCCATTCTCTCTAAAAATCAATGGGAAAGAGCAGTGAGGAGGTGAGATGGCCCCCCCGGACCGAGCAAAGCCCACGCTGCTGCATTCCAGCGTCCCGCTCGGACGTCCCGCCACCATCGCCATCATGCCCAAGAGAAAGGCTGAAGGGGATGCCAAAGGAGATAAAGCCAAGGTGAAGGACAACCACAGAGAGGATCCGCTAGGTCCTCCGCTAACCCGGCTCTTCCAAAGCCAGAGCCCAAGCCTGAAGAGGCCCCTTTGAGGCAAAGAAGGGAGAGAAGGTACCGAAAGGGAAAAAGAGGGAAAGCTGACGCTGGCAAAGATAGAATAAACCTGCCGAAAACGGAGATGCCAAAACAGACCAGGCACAGAAAGCCGAAGGTGCTGGAGATGCCAAGTGAAGTGTGTGCATTTTTTAAAAAAGTATATTTTATTGATTTTTTACAGAGAGGAAGGGAGAGAGATAGTCAGAAACATTGATGAGAAAGAAACATCGATCAGCTGCCTCCTGTACATCTCCTATGAGGGATGTGCCCGCAACTAAGGCACATGCCCACGACTGGAATCGAACCCGGGACTTTCCAGGCCGATGCTCTATCCATTGAGCCAAACCAGTTTCAGCAAGTGTGTGTATTTTTGATAACTGTGTATTTCTGGTGACTATACAGTTTGAAATACTATTTTTTATCAAGTTTTATAAAAATGCAGAATTTTGGTTTACTTTTTTTTTTTTAATGCTATGTTGTTAGCACACAGAACACTATATTGTTATTTGAGGGGAAGGACATAGAGTTCTAATAGAATGTCTCCAAAGCTGGACTGACATGGGGGGGAAACACCTGTCCCTTCTAGTTTTGAGAAAGTTCCTTTTGGTTCCTGGAAGGAGGGATCTCTTGATGTTGACACACTTTAGCCATCCTGGCACAAACACCTTGTCATGTGGGAAAACTAAAATTTGTTTTTATGTCCTTTTCTCCCTCTCTGCTTTAAGCACAGACTTTGCCTGTCTATTGCCCAGAGACCTATTGAGACCTGACCCAAAAATTTGGTTTCCAGCTTGTTGAGCAATCACCGCTGAGATGGCCTCCCTCGAAAGAGCAGCAGTTCCTTTTTAGACTGTGGATCTACCGATGGATATTCTCTGCCATTTTCATTTCATTTCCTGAAAGTCAGGGTTGCTTGTGAAAAGTTGTTAAACAACATGCTTAATATGAAATGTCATCCTTCACTCTAAACTTTCCCTGTTCAGAGCATCAGATGAAGAAAGGGAATTGTCAGTCCACTCCTTTCATTGGGTTTTATAGTGGCTTTCTGATTTGGGTAGTTCATTGAAGAAGGGAGTTTGAAAATTGTTGTATACTGTTAATGATTGTCTGCCCACATCCTGCCTGAAATACCATGATTGTTTATGAAAAGTATCTTTAATAAAGCTGGATACAGTTTGGCTTGGAAAAAATAAATAAAAAATAAATAAATAAAAATCAGTGGAAAAAATGTCCTCAGTGAGGATTAATAACAACAAAAGGTGGAAATGGTAAATTTTATATATATATATATATCTATATATATATATATATATACACACATATATATATATACATATATATATAATAAAATATATATATATATACATCACAATAACTTGAAAAATAGCAATGTTATTGTATTATGAACAATAAAAATGGTATAAATTTAGAAGTAGATCAAATACATAGGTAAATTTAGAATATGATAAAAGTGGCAATTCAAATCACAGAGGTAAAGGTAGGTTTTTACAAAATTTGTGTTGGGGCAACTGACATGCCTTTTAGGAAAAGGTAGAATTTGATTTGTTTTTCACACCACAGCAGAGATAAACTCCAAGTGGATCAGAGTCATAAACGTAAAAAGTGAAACCATATGAGTGCAATGAAACTGAGCCCCCTTCACTGAAACCAGGTGGCCCCAGAGAGACTTTAGGCCGAAACTAGACCATAATAGTTTCTCTCTCTTTGTGGGTTTTTTTTTTTTTTTTAGTGTTTCACAGCAGATTAACACCAGCCTCCTCACAGTGCTCCAGAGGCCACCGGCCTAGCTGCAGCAGGCGCAGGTAGCAGTCAAAGGACCCTAGGCCAACCTCCAGAGCACCGTAGAACCAAGTCCTTGTTGGCCATTTGACTCTCTCTTTTTTAAAATATATTTTTTTATTGATTTCGGGGAAGAAGGGAGAGGGAGGAGAGAGAGATAGAAACATCAATGATGAGAGAATCATTGATCAGTTGCCTCTTGAATGCCCGACACTGGGGATCAAGTCTGCAACCCAGGCATGTGCCCTGACGGGGAATCGGATTGTGGCTACCTGGTTCATAGGTCAACGGTCAACCACTGAGCGACAATGGCTGCTGTCTGACCCTTGAAGAAGGTCGAGGTTTATCATCAGGAAGATGGGATGTCTAGATGAAATATGGACACATAGAGGACTAATTAATAAACTCTGCCAGGTTGACATTACCTCATTCTGTCCTGCCCTTCCACGTGCCTCACCTTAGATGGCTTAGTTCCAATACTATTCAGACCCTGGATTAGAAATGATGAATATGCATAACCCCTTCTCACCTTAATTCTTTAAATTTAAATTTATTTCAAATCTTTATTTGGGGAGATAGATTTGGGCTTTCTCCCTGTCTCCTCATCTGTCTACCTCAGGAATAAAACCCCCCT
>PVJN01065939.1:0-10132 GCA_004026805.1 Lasiurus borealis
GCCTTTCCCAGGATTGCTCAATGACAGGGATTCTACCCAAGCCCCGGGCGGCGTTAGGGATAGTGGACTTGCCACAGCTTTCCCAACAGGGTGGTGAAGGGACCGATGATTTACAGGAACTCTCAGGGACCTTCACAAAGCGTCCCCTAAACCCACTCTCCTAGAGATGAATCATCAACCATTCCAGAACCTTCTCTTGAAATGATCTAGGGTAGGGAGGGAATATTTGCTGGGGATCGGCTTTGCGCTGGAGGTTGGACTAAGCGGCTGGGGTGGAGCATCCCGTTGATGCTTCAGTCCCGTGAGGCTTCCCTTAGCCCCGTTTTACAGATGAGGAACCCGAAGCTCAGAAAATGTAGGCAATTTGCCCCAAGTCCATCTCTGGTAGGTGGGAGGGTAGAGCCAGACTCAAACCCCCTTCCGTCTACTCCCGCCTGCTGCTTTGCAGTGACCTTGACTTTCCAGTCCACCACCCATGATATTTGTGTTTTTAAAACCACTCGCTCTCTTTGTCTGTCCCTGTTCCCCCCCCCTCCCCCGCCTCATTCCTTTATAGAACATTCAAGCCACTCAGCCTTTGAGAGGAGAACCGGTCTGAGAGCTCTGCTGGAACAAGGATGCTCAGCTCCTGCAAACTGAAGGAGCACAGAAGCAATTACACGTGTGCAAATGCAGAGCGGCCTGTGCTATTTCTGACCCCCCGCAGCCGAGGCAGCAAACGAAGGAAGCCTGTTAACTGTTTGGAGCACCGAGTTCCAGGCGGCCAAGACCGCACTTCATTCCCATTCCCGCCCCCCGCTTCCATCACGCCTCTCTTTTCAGAGCAAAGCTAACGTCCACTGACTCACGCAAATGAATGTTTTCATCCAAAAACTAGAGGTCTGAATTCGTGTATGGGTGGGGTCCGGCCTACCAGCCTGATCAGGGCCAGTGGAGCCAGGCTGGTTTGGGGGAGGGAGTGCAGGCAGTTGGCCACCCTCCTCCTCCCCTGATCTGTTTGGGGGTGGTTGGGGGTGGGGCTGGCTAGGCATAGGAGCCTCGGGCTGTTGGCAGGCCCCACCCCCTGGTCTAACTCCTGGCTGAACTCCTGGTAGAACTCCCAGTCGAAGGGACAGTTTGCAAATTAGCCTTTTATTATATAGGATATGCTTTTAGTCAGAACTATGATGACCACATCAAAATTACAACTAAAATACAGAACCACCACCATCCAGAACAAACAGAAAGCTGGCTGAATGGAAGTCCTATAACTGGAGAAGTAAAGAAGGAAGCACACTGAGACCGTAGGAGAGGCAGAGGCGTGGGACGGGCTGGTCCGGCACCCACATGCGGCATGTTTTTAATCAGGAGGGATCTCCACTGGGGAGGCCTCCTATGAAGAGTAAGGAGTCCCAGCCCCACCCCGGAAGCCCACCCAGGGTCCCAGAGCTGGGGAGAGAAGTCCCCATAACTTGGCTGTAAAAATCAGCAGGGATTGGGGCTCAGTGACACAGAGGCTGCTGGAGACCCAGCTATTCCTATTAAAGGGCCAGCACACAAACTGAACTTGCAAGGCTCCACTTCCTCTGAGCTCTAGGACCAGGGTGAGGCTCTGGAAGACACAGACACATACACGAAGAACTGGACTGTCTGGCATTGGGGCAGGAACTCGGGGCGGCTTTCTCCCAGACTGAGGTGCTTGCTGGGACCTCTCTGGTTGCAGGGCTGACTGGCAGCTGTATCTGAGTCTCCATGAGCTGGCCCGAACTATGGGCTGTGCCCAGGTGATTCCTGAGATCCCATCCCATCCAATTTTCAGCCACACCCAACCTATTTGCAGCAGCTTTTGCATATGAATGGCCTATCCTGGCTCAGGCTTCAGATTTTGCCGAAATCTCTCAAACAAGCTGCAAACAAGCTGCAGCTGGAGCAGTGTGCCCCCAACCATCAGTAAGAGGCCCAAGACCCAGCACTAGCACAAGCTTGCCTTGTTCACAGCTGGGCCTCGCCTGGGCACCTCCAAGCCCAACACAAATAGGTGAAATCTGCAGATCACTGTAGCTCCTGCCTGGAGGCCTCAGGCAGTGGCTGGCTTTGCACCTCCCAGGAGGCCCAGAGCAGTGCACCTGATGGACAGCTTCAGACTCCAGCAAATTACAACTCTACACACCCAATAGCAACCACTCAAGGGGCAGATGCAGTGAGCACCAAAGCCCCAATGAAACAAGTCCTGCTCCACAGGGGTGTCTCCTGCACAGCAGCTCTTCCCTTGTAGCTGCAGCCTGTCCTCACAGCCAATTGGCCTGCAGGTAAATGTCTCTCAGTGACACCAACAACAATCAAGGATCAACTAAAAGACTGTGCACACAGACCACACAGAGTCCACTTAGAGCAGCAGTCCCTATAACTTGGTGATCGATGGACCACTGGTGGTCCATGAGATCTGAAAGGTTGGTGACTGCTGACCTGGAGTACTCAGTTCAGGTGACTGGGGAGGCTGAGCCATTGGGCCCTACAGGATACCTAATACCCAAGGCTACCCTACCAGTTCCAGGAGACATAGCAGCTCTACTAATACACAGATACAAACACAAAGAAGCAGAAAAAATGGGGAGACAAAGAAACATGTCACAAATGAAAGAAATGGAAGCTAGCACACTTTTGGATACACAGTTCAAAACCATGGTTATGAGGTTCCTCAAGGATCTTCATGAGAGCTTTAAGGATCTTAGTTGAGAAAGTCACAGACATGAAAATGGACCAGTCAGAAATTAAGCATACACTGACTGAAACAAAGAATAATTTACAGGGATTCAACAGTAAAGTATAGGAGTCCGAGAATCAAATCAATGATTTGAAATATGAGGAAGCAAGAAATACCCAATTAGAAGAGCAAAAAGAAAAAAGAATCCAAAAATGTAAAGATTGTGTAAGGAGCCCTTCAGACAACTTCAAGTGTGCCAACATTGGCATAATAGGGGGCCAGAAGGAGAAGAGAGAGAGCAAGATATTGAAAACCTATTCAAAAGTTACACTGTCAAAAAGCTGAGTTGCTGCTGATGCGTACCATGTAGTTAGGCCTCTGGTGGTTGTGTCTGTTCTGAACACGCAGAGCTTTTTCTCCTTGTCATTATCCCCTAAACAATACACTGTAACAACTATTTACCTGGCATCCACATGGACCTAGGTGTTATAAGTAATCTGGAGATGGTTTAAAGTATATGGGAGGATGTAACTACATCACATGTAAATACTACGCTGTTTTAATAAGGTGCCTGAACAACCAGGGATTTTGGTATCCGAGGGAGCCCTGGAACCAAGCCACCGTGAATACGGAGGGATGGCTGTCCGTTCCTCCAGTTATCAGTTGCTGCATTACAAATCACCCCCAAATTTAGGAGCAGTGTGGTGTGTGCTGGGTTGGCAGATGTGAAATGTGCCCACATGAGCTTTGGCTGGCAGGGCCGGGCATTACATCCTCTCCCCACGTGGCCCTGCAGGCCTGGGCTTTCTCACAGCAAGGTGGACTTTTCATTGGTGCCGACTTCACAGAGGCAGAAGCTGCTGGCGCCCGAGAAGGCGTGGCCTCGGATGTCTCAGGACATGTTCTACATGTAAAGATGGAAGGCCACCCAGGTTCAGGGAAGGAAAATGACTCCACTTTGGGAGAGTCTAGACACACAGAGGTGGCAGGTTTCGGGTGACCACTATGGGGACTTTCCCCACAATGGGAGTTAGCAGGCTGCTTGATAACAACCCTCAAACAGATGCTCCAATTTGTGGAATCTTCTACAGCAATGAAAATGAATGAACCACCGCTACATGCAAAAGCATGGCTAAATCTCCCAATGATAAAAAAAAAAGATCAATTATAATGCATATAATTGGGTTCATTGTATGAAGTTCAAAGTAAACTATATTCTCCATTGATGCATATATGGGTGGCCAAATTATTAAGAAAAGCTGAGAAATACTGACCATAAAAGTCAGATGGGTGGTTAGTCCTATGTAAGATGCAAGTGGTGATAATCAGGACCAGAAATGGGGAGAGTCTGGGGACTGGAAATATACTTTTTTGCCTTGACCTGGGTTACGATCCTATGCATGTTTGATTTATTGTTAAACTGATCATGTATGCATATTTTCTGTGTTTATGTTTCCAAATGTTGAAGAATGGTGAAAAGTTCAATGCTGGCTAAATTTCATTTGGTCCGCTGTCTGCTCCATCTGTGGATGTGGGCCTGCTGCCTCCTTCCCTCCTCCAAATCTCCGCTTCGCTCCGGGGAATGATGGCTGGTGATTCCCGAATGGGTCATGCGGCCTTGGCTTCCATACATCGTTGTATGTCATCCAGAGGGAACCCCAACAGGTGGGTGCTTTGTCCATTTTCCAGAGCAAGATACACTGGCTCCCGGGGTACCCAGCATTGACCCCTGTCTGTCTGACTGTGAACTTCCTCCATATAAAAGCCCTGGGCACAGGCGTCCTGAACATCAGCACGTTCTACCCATCTCCATGGTCCAGCCGGTCCAATCCGAAATGGGCAGCACCCTGTCACCACCTGCACAAAAGCAGGTTGTTCAAGCCCGGCTATCGCCGGGGAATCGGCTCATCGCAACCACCAAGGAATCTGGCTAAGAGTCAGGCCGTGATGGAGCCTCTCCCCTTGGCCGCCGGCTGGTGACAGGCTGAGCGGCTGCCTCTGCGGTGCCTGGTGTAATAGAGCTGCCCGGCACTCGAGCGAGACCTGCAGACCGAGGCAGCGCAAGGGCAGTGGAGAGTCGGCCTTCAAATTCCAGGGACCACATGGTGTTTACTCCCCGGCCCCTGGGAGCTACTGTGCCCGGAAGTGGAGTCTGGAGAGAACCCAGATTAAACAAGAGCATAAGGAAGAGTGCGTCTCTGTTTGGGTTTTTCTGGATCATGCCATTTCAAAGGGACAAGATTAACAGGGTTTTGCCAATGTGGATGTCTGGTGATGCCTTCAACAGTGCTGTGGGATACGAGACACTCTGTCAGAGGGTGAGAGTGGTCTGCTCATCACAGGGCACCTCACACACCTGGCCCTTCATGACTAAAAGCCAGTCACACCCCTGCCCCCTCACAAAGACAGTTAAAGAGCCTAACCCTGTTATCTGTACCTACGTACAAGTAAGTGGGTGATCCAAATGATCAAGTCCAACGTTTCAGAGATGGCCCATCTACAAAGAGAGAGAAGAAAGGAGGGGCACGGAGAGGAGGAGAGTGGTGACTGGTGATTTCCTGAGCGCTGATGAAGGACGGTGGGAATCCAGGCCGTGGGGAGCCTGGTCACAGTGCCTACTTCCGTCAATTTGAGCACTTCCTGGACCTTCCAATGAACCCCTTTCCCGCCAAGTCTCAGTGGGTTACTATTTCTTGTAACCAAATGAACCATGGATCCTCTCCGAGCATTTCGCCAGCTTAGCCAAGCGTTCCTATTTCATAAGAAAAGCAGCTGAGACTCAGAGCGGGAAAAGACCCTGCTCGCTCTCATCCCCTTAGCAGCACAGACTGAGACGAGAACCCAGGCCTGGGGCCTGCGGCCCTGCCCTGCTCACGCTGTGCTGCAGACACCTGTGGATGCGAGTGCTCACTCCCTACTATTTGGCCACTCCGGTAGACTTCCAAGACATACTTGTTCAATTAGTCCTGCCACAAATCTAACACTGTACATTTTGTAGAATTTTCCTTTGCAAATGAAAACAAAACAAAGAAAAAACCACCACAATCTTCTTCAAGGTCATGTGAGATTTTAAAAAAGGAATTATCTAACTAAATCTATATAAACTAAGTCTGTTCATGGGATAGGTTTAGCATTAGCTATGGCTGCATTCAGAGGCAGAAGCTATGTTGTCAGAATAGACCCTCCTCCTTCCATTCTATTTCTTCTTAATTGGCTGCATTCTGAACAACAATAGCCACATATAAACTCCAGTTTATATCTTTCCAATGCATCAATTCCAACTTTTCAGAGAAAGCCACTTTCTTTATTATTCCAGCTAACCTCCTAGGAATGACTCTCATTGGACAGCTTTGAGTCACATGTCCATTCCTGAGCCAATCACCACCAAGGAGGGAGGCATGATTTGATTGGTCAGAACTGGGTCATGTGCCCACTCTTGGCTCTAGCGCCTATAAGTGGGCCCTCGTTGACCATATGGGCTGAAAATAGGAAAAGGGGGATAAGTATGAGGAAACACTGGGTGTTGTTACTCAAAGAAAGGAAAGCAGAGAAGGGGTGGGTACAAGCGACAGATATCCCATACATACTTGTTCAATTAGTCCTGTCACGAATCCTATTACTGTATGACATTTTCTAGAAATTTCCTTTGGGTCAGCGGACTTGATGGGGGATTTTAGGAATTAAGCAACCGTTGATGTTTTGAAATCAGTCAGCTCAGATTCCTCACTTTACAGCTAAGAAGTTAAGCATCTTGCCCCAGGCACACATCTGTTGGTAAAGAGGCAGGCAGTTCCTGCTCCCCATGCTGGGACCCCTGGTTGGCCTTGCACCCCGGCATTTTCTTTCCCGGGACTGTTTTGACTAACGCAGCCACCAAGCATCTGGCAGGTTCAAGGCTCGTCACTGTTTCCCAGCAAGACTCCTGGCGTTGCCCTGTCCAAAGGGGATATTCCAGGCGCCGAAATCAGATGACAGCGAAAAGCCAAATGCAAAACAGGCACCCACATCCCCATGAGCCAGTGTGAGTGTATATTACAAGTCATTTCACACGTATAGACATTTCATCGCTACCAGCTAATCCTCTAAAAACACATGCATGAGAATGGGCAGGGGCAGACATATCAAAGCAATTGCTCTTATAGATGCAAAAGGAAGTTGCCCAAGTGTGTGATCAAGCAGGATCTTGAACTGGATTCTAAAGCTCTTAAAAAACACACTGTACTATACTATTTGCTTTTCACAGTTGTCCACAGGCTTGTATGGAGAGTGCTCTAAAATTTAGAGCAGGGGTTGCTAAAGAAGGGTCCACTGGAGGAATCTAGACTACAACCTTCTTTGTCAAGTTTTGTTGTTGTTAATCCTCACTCGAGGATATTTTTCCATTGATTTTGAGAGAAGTGGAAGGGAGAGGGAGAGACAGAGAGAAAAATTGAGGTGAGAGAGACACTTAATTGGTTGCCTCCCATATGCATACACGCTCCAACTTGGCTGAGGATTGAATCCACATGTGAGGTATATGCCATTGACTGGAATTGAATCTGCAACCCTTTAGTCTGTAGGCTGACACTCTAACCACTGAGCCTAACCACTTAGGCCTCTTTGTAAAGTTTTACTAGTACAGAATGCACTCATTCGTAAATATTTTCTGTGTTCACTTTTATACAACAAAAACAGACTTGAGAAGCTGCAGTAGAGAGCTTTGGCCTGCAAATCCTAAAGGACTTGTTATCTAGCCCCTTACTTGCTTGGCTAAGAATAATAGATTTTCAGAGCTAAAAGTAATCATAGAGTTCATTCCATCCAGAGGTCTGTGGGGAGACTCTAACACACAGACATTGGGTTCTTAGAGGCTAACTAATATATATATTTTTTAAAAAAATGTGTTTTTTTTACTGATTTCAGAGAGAGGAAGGAGAGGGAGAAAGAGATAGAAACATCAATGATGAGAGAGAATTGCTGAGCAGCTGCCTCCTGCACACTCCCTACCAGGGACCCAGCCAACAACCCAGGCATGTGCCTTGACTGGGAATCAAACTGTGACCTCCTGGTTCATAGGCTGACGCTCAACTGAGCCACACCAGCTGGGTACTAATATATTTTTTAATTATCGTTTAATTAAAACAATCTTTAAATATAAGGGGATGACTCATACTTCAGATTTCTGACTTCTCTCAGAGGAGTCAGAGATCTGGGCCATGACAGTGTAGTGGACAGGTGCAGGAAGTGTGCCACACCTAAAGGTGCAGCTCTTACAAGGAAGAGCCGCTGTATTTTCCCACAGTCTCTCTTGCATCTTTATCATTGAGGCCAAGTCTCACTTGTCACGAACCATTGCTCTTGAACTCTCAAAGCCCATAGAATTTCTCCAGGAGTGACATCCCTATACAAAGAGGTCAAAAGAAACATTGACTCAAACGGTCGCATGTCTCACGGAGAATGGTAGAGGGCACGTTCCACTGTGGAACATGGCCTTTCACTCACTGCATTGAAAGCATGTAAGTGGGTGATCCAATGATCAAGTCCAACGTTCTCATGGCTGAGGTGGGGAGCTTGAGACTCAGACAGGAAGTGAGACTTGCTGGAAGAGACGAAATGAGAATCTGGGGTTCTTCCATGCTTGGCCCCTTGTCACTTCGTTATTTGGAACCACTGGCCCTCATCTATTAAAACCCATGCCACCTTTGGTTAATAGATATTCCATAATCTCCCTTTCACTGAAATGAAAACCACAGATAATACAACCTACACATACAATTTATAGAAAACATAATCTACTCACACACACACACACACACACACACACACACACACACACACGCACACACAACTGCAGTATGGATGAGAAACAGGACAAAGAGGAGGTGTGAGGAACAGTCTCACAGTACACCTCCACGGAGAATTCCTGTGAATGGAGCAACTGCTGATGCCAACTGCTGGGTGGGGCTGGCAGATCAAACCCCTACTAAGGGCATTGTCATGAATGACAATTTTTCCATCTTGCCTTGAACACAGTCAGGTTCAATGTTCCCTCAGACTGTGAAGTAGCTGGATGGATGGAAAACCTAGAATATTCCAACATTGAGAGAAAAGGAACTTGTATGTAGGTACAGATAACAGGGTTAGGTTTGGGGCTCGGGCAATGATTAAGAGGGTTTTGCCAACATGGATGTCTGGTGATGCCTTCAACAGTGCTGTGGGATACGGGACTCTTTGTCAGAGGGGGAGAGTGGGCATCACATACTTGGCCCTTCATGACTAAAAGCCAGTTGCACCCCTTCCCCTTCACTAAGACAGTTAAAGAATGTCCCCACGAATTTCTGATATTCCCCTTAGGAGTGATACTACTTACCATGGAACACTGCTGTTCTGAACTTTCCCAGGTCCATTTTGGATGGTTTGGTTGAATCTGTGCAGCTGGAGAGACACCCCACATAACCATGGCACATGTGGAACCACTGAAAGCCATGCGCAGTTTTGTTCAAACACGTGAAATCAAAGTATCAGAACTGTGAAACTTGTTTGTGCTGGTAGCTGCTGAACGCTCTCTCAGTAGAAAATCAATAGGTGGGTTGGGTGGATGGGTGGATGGAGAGACATACATACTAGTATATGAACATATGTATATTTGTATGAATCTATCACCAGTATCACTATCACTATCATCCTCAATGTCATTAATCTGGCCGAAAAATCCTTCCCCCAAAATGCGTAAGGGAATATCCATATTGAAAGTAGATAACATGAGGAATTTTTAAAAAATATATTTGTATTCATTTCAGAGAGGAGAGGAGAAAGAGAGGGAGATAGAAACATCAATGATGAGAAAGAATCATTGATCAGCTGCCTCCTGCACGCCTCCCACTGGGGATTGAGCCCACAATCCGGGCATGTACCCTGATGAGGAATTGAACCATGACCTCCTGGTTCATAGTTTGATGCTCAACCATAAAACCACACAGGCTGGGCTGTGAGAAATTTTTTTGCAGCTTAAATCTCACTCACTCAACATATTCATGTATACCAAATAGCTCTTGGGGACTCACCCAGCCGGCGTCACAAGGAACATGCACAGGGATTACAGGGAGCGGACTCGGAGGGAATTATGGGAAGCCCTGGGAATGATATTCCAAATGCCCACATATGTGCTCTCAAGTAAAAGCATGGCTCCCAATGGAAAACCAGAAACCAGTAAGAGTGGGGAGGAGGGCGGGCCTGGAAAACCTTCAGCGAGGATAGAAAGGATGAGTCCAGAGGGAAACCTGGGCCCCAGAAATGGGGAAATAGGGCAGGCCAGGCTACAGGGAGGGAGAGAAAGCTGGGCCCGTGGCCATTGTTATGCAAACGAGGCTCATCCCCCTCCTCCCCAAAGCCTGAGGTTTCCTTGAACAGTGGCTTAAGAGCCCTCAAAGATGTTTCTGCCACATGTGCAAGAAATTAAAACTCGGCGCA
>PVJN01065941.1:0-10131 GCA_004026805.1 Lasiurus borealis
AAAAAAAATAAGGCTTTTGTTGGCCACCTAATTCAACTAAAACCATCTCTCCTCTCATCACTTTCTATCTGAGATCTCTGGGCATGATTCTGTTTAAAGAAACGTTTTTAAATCTGTACACTCCATGCTACATTCCGTTTAGGCTTTGGTGTATAAGAAGAGAGCATATGTTAAGAAACAAAGTTACCCGGGCCAGTGTGGCTCAGTGGTAAAGCAATGACCTATAAACCAGGAGGTCATAGTTCGATTCCCAGTCAGGTCATGTTCCTGAGCTGCAGGCTCAGTCCTCAGTGGGGGGCCTGCAAGAGGCAGCCCAGCAATGATTCTCCCTCATCGTGGATGTTTCTTTCTCTCCCTCTCCCTTTCTCTCTGAAATCAATAAAAAAAATATTAAAAAAAAAAGAAAGAAGGCTACAATCATGTGAAAAGGTGACATACTAGATGTGAAAATCCAATGCATTCATGTATCTCTTAATCCTCTTACGAATTTTGGATGATTACAGAATTTAAATTTGTAGATTTTTTTCCTAAATTGTACAATTTTAAGTCCCAGATTTGAACATATAAATTATTTTTTAAACTATTTCTAGCACTCAAATCAACATTTTAATGTCTTGACACGTATAACTCATTATTTCTCAGGATCCCATCAATGCTATGGGAACATAACTTTTTTCAATAACTGTTGGGGCAATATAATTGATTTCCAGGTATCCCTTCTCATATAATAATAATGTCCTATGATGTTCCTTGGCTCTTCCCCAAACACTTGGATAACAATAATCGTTTTTTTATGTCCTGAAAAAGGTTGGAGATACAGAATGGAGATCAGGGAAAGGAGGCTGTGAAGACAGCAGAAGCCTTGGTGTTAAGTGGCTGGCAGACTTCGTGATTGAACTTATACCTCTAGAGCAGCCAATTTTAATTTCCCGGATTATGGTCTCTGCTTTGAGAATCTGATGAACCTACGGACCTCTCGCTAGAAAAAATGCACATCAGCATATATTCAAAAGTTTCCACACAACTTATTTTATTGACTTTTAAATCTATTCCCAACACAGATCATATAAAACCAAGTCTTTGCAAGAATATCTGTATGTTTTATTTTTGGGCTTGTGCCAAAATTTGCTACGCCCAGGAACAAAATCCAAAGTATGCAATAAAACACAACAAACTTTAATTATTTTTGACAGGTGGATAGCAAAGGAGTGATGGCTGCTGGCTGTAGAGCCTCTGGCACCGAAGCACAGTTCTAGGAAAAAGCCCACTTTTTTCACATCATTCTCCCGGGAAAGCTGGGGAAAGCAGGTGTTAGAGGACTCAAGTCCCAACTGCAAGGGAAGAAGAATGTCAACTGAATTTAATGAGCGTTTCCCAAAACCCGTGACATTTTATACTTGTCTGTATTTATAAAGGAAAGCATGTGGCTTCAGAAGCTAGAAGATAAAAGATACATTTCAAATATTTGGGGGGGGGGGGGAAGAGGAGATTCATACCAGGCCTACTATGCTCCCATTACTTAACCATTCAAAATACATTATGTTCAGAGTGGAGTACCTGCATCCGTCAGAGGCAGGGTGATCAAGCCAAAGGGGAGGAAATACTCGATTGTTCATATATGTTATATGAAATCTGAACTTTACTGATGTTCCATACGTGGGGTGGACCATACCACCCTCTCTGGGTCCTGTGCCAGGCAACTTGCAGCCCCGTGGCGTTGTGTGAAGTATGTGGGATACCACACACGGACCTCCAGTCCACCTAGGGGCAACTTGAAAAGCACTTTTTTTGTCGTCTGGGAGTCAAGTTTAATTGTTGAAACACAAGGTCTCTGCACGGCATCATTCCAGGGCCCACTCTCCAGCTTCCGGGGTGACGAGAATTGTGTGACAGTGGCAGTGGCAGCAGAGGCTCCTGGATGGGCCTTCCTAACCCTGGGCTGCAGCTACGGCCCCATCCGGCAGCTTCCAGGGCATCTGGAGGCAAGTGCGGGAGGTGCGGCACAAACTCTGGGTTCCAGCTCCCCTTGTGGGGACCTCTGAACCGCACCCTAAAACCTGCTGCTGGGCCCCGTAACCATTATAATGCTCTGTACTAAGCCTCTGTCTTACAATACAAGGAAGAGTTCCTACTTGTGACACTGAATGCACAAACACGGTATCTCCTAAAGCAGCGGTCGGCAAACTGCAGCTCGAGAGCCACATGCGGCTCTTTGGCCCCTTGAGTGTGGCTCTTCCACAAAATACCACGGCCTGGGCCAGTCTAATTTGAAGAAGTGGAGTTAGAAGACAGGTTCAGGAAATCAAAATGACAATGCGATACCATCTCACACCTGTCAGAATGGCTATCACCAACACATCATTAAATGACAAATGTTGGCGAGGATGCGGAGAAAAAGGAACCCTCGTGCACTGCCGGTGGGAAGGCAGACTGCTGCAGCCACTGGAGAACAGTATGGAGTTTCCTCAAAAAACTAAAAATGGAACTCCCATTTGACCTAGTGATCTCACTCCTAGAAATATATCCCAAGAAACTAGAAAGGATATATGCACCCCTATGTACACAGCAGCACAATTTACCATAGCTAAGATTTGGAAACAGCCTAAGTGCCCATCAGCAGATGAGTAGGTTACAAAACTGTGATCCATCTATACAATGGAATACTACACAGCAGTAAAAAAAAAAAAAAAGGAATTCATATCATTGCAACAGCATGGATAAAAATCGAGAGCATCATGCTAAGCAAAATAAGCTAGAGAAAGATAAATTTCACACAATCTCACTCACTTGTGGAATATAGTGAACAACATAAACTGATGAACAAAAACAGATCCAGAGACAAAGAAGCATCGATCACACAGTCAAACCTCAGAGGGAAGGTAGGGAAGGGTGGAGGTAAGGGGGAGAGATCAACTGAAGGACTTGTATGCATGCATATAAGCCTAACCAATAAACACAGACAACAGGGGGGTGAGGGCATGAGTAGAGGGGTGGAGTGGGGGGGGGCAATGAAGGGATAAGAACACATATGTAATACCTTAATCAAAAAGAAAACTGCCAAAAAGCAAAAAATACTAGGGGGTGCCGAATGGAGGTTACACAGGACTCCCTGTACTATTTCTGCAGCTTCCCACGAGTCTAAAATTATTTCAAAGTAAAAAGTTATTTAAGCAATGACATTCAATCATACTTGTTTTAAAAAATGACTAATATTTTAAGTGGAATCAAAAACATGGAAACAATGCATTCTACAATGTTTTTCACTTTTGTTCATTTCTTCTTATGAACATAATATGTAGCATATAGTTTACAACAAACTTACACTTTTTTTATACTTCTGGGTATAACATAAAATTTCTGTTATAGAGGCTACAAAAGTCTACAATTCTATCTATCCCTTAAACTTTTTACTTGGGTAAGTATATGCTAGAACAGAAAAAACATTGAACTAGAATTAAAAAAAAAACAACTCAATTCTGTCCGTAGTTCAAACAAGTCACAATCTTATTTCTTAGCTACAAGATGTAAGAGCTGCAGCACATTATTCCCAAGGCCATCCCGCTCTAAAGACATGAATTCCAACAGGAAAAGGTGACACAACCATCATGAAATCTATGACTAAAACCCTAACCAGTATTTACTCAAAGTATAGTAAGTACTGCCAGGATATTAAATATTAAATATAAGGCATACCTACACTGTCATCAACACAAACATAAAAAGGGTATCTATGAAGATAACTCTACTTCAAAGAAAACACATTAATTGCCAAAAGATCCAGTTTAAATATAAATATCTGCTTAACAGGCACAGGTGGCATTTTACATGCACGCTCACAGTTCTTTAAGGACTCTGGTTTCTGCTCTTGGCATTAATTCTGTTGGGTTCTATTTCACAGCCAGCATCCTGGTGCACAAACGTGGGGTTTGTGATGCGTCTTCCAAGAAACAGAATATCAAGGCATGCTAAAAAGAATTATCCTCCACCCACTTGAGTTGGACTTCAGACTGAATTAAGAGGACCATTATGTGGCAAACTTGGACATCTACGCCACCCTGTACAGCACCTTCTGCTATCCAGAATATCACTTACCAGAAACATAGTCCACACCCAGGAAAGAGGCGAGAGTCATCTAAGCAGTAAAAGCCCACATAACGAGGCCCCAGCACTATTGCTCCATGCACAGGACATCCCTGGCTCCTTACACAGAGCCTTCTATCATTTTTACCCCCATTCCACAAGTGTGGTCCTGGGCGCTGGTCTCCCAGCTCACTAAAAATGTTACCTCAGAAAGGCAAGGGAACTTCTAGAGACAGGTGTGATGAGAGCAAATAAAGAGATACAGCTGTCCGGCTGGCGTGGCTTAGTGGTTGAGCATGGACCTGTGAACCCAGGAGGTTACAGTTCAATTGCCGGTCAGGGCACATGCCTGGGGGGTTGCAGGCTCGATCCCCTGTAGGGGACATGTAGGAGGCAGCCAATCGATGATGATTCTCTCTCATCATTGATGTTTCTATCTCTCTGTTCCTCCCTCCTCTCTTCTCTGAAGTAAATTAGAAAGTATATTTTTAAAAAAAGAGAGAGAGATACAGCTAACAGTAAAGGAATAAGCAAGTCAACCCTAAAACCAGACATGATTTAGAAAGAAATAGTTTCACTAACAAATGGTGGTCTGTGTACTGCTGAGGAGACTCATGTCTGGAGGTTCTTCTGCAAAGACACATAAGTCGAGCCACCAAAGCTATTTTTTTTTTTACCAGTATAATAGAGAGCATAATCTACCTTAAATTTTTTTAACGGAGAACAAAACGAAAAATGCACTTAAATTACCTTTCCATCATTCTTCGGTACTGAACTAAATTATATCACATCTGAATATTAGCATGAAATAGAGACATACCAAAAATAATAGAGAGAGAGAGAAATATCAGTGAGAGAGAGAAACATCCACCGGCTGCCTCCTACACATCCCCTCGAGCCAGCCATCGGGTCATGTGCCCTGACCGGGAATGAACCGACAACTCCTCGATGCCTGGGAAAATGTCCAACCAACTGAACCACACAAGCCAGGGCTACATGCAAATATCGTATGATCTAAAAAATGACGCTGCATTGCAATCAGTAAGAAAACTTCATACCCCTTTCTCAAGTCCTTGACACCCTTAAAAAACATACCGCTTTAACCTCTCTGATGTATGGATGCTCTGAAATAGAGATGGGTCTTATAATTGCTGTCACCCAACAGCAGATATAGTGGGTGAAAAACCATATGTTCACGGCTCCAGGAGAGATGGAGAAAGCAGTGGCTCAGGTTTGATAGAAAATGGCCATTCAAAATAATCTTAAAAAGACAAAGAAATGACCAGAAGCCTATAAAATTATCAACAGAGAGAATTACAGGAAATTCTCAAGAATAAACTATCGTTTTACCTTTAAAGACAGTACGTATGTAAAGTACCTATCACATTCTTTAGTAAGCACTCAATACATCTAGCTACTCTTGTTATTACAAGATGAAGAATTAGGACTAGGAGAGCTGATGACAATATCTATGGTCATAGTGATCAGGCAATCAACAAGCACTTAGGTGCCTACGAGGTCACCTGCATTGTGCAAGGGCACATGAAAGGTCATCATGATCAAGCCAGGAAGCATGATTTTTGATCAAATAAATGGCGAGTTGCACAACACAACATTCTGAATCCATAAGTAAACAGCACATTGCATTCAGCAATGATTAGAACTTACTAGGTACTTTCCACTTCTTTTAAAGCACTGTCCTTTATTTAAAGTCCAGGATGCAGAACTCAAGAGGTATATTGTTTACTTTAAGAGACTCACCAAATGTTTAAACGAATATAAAGAAGTGTCACCAAAATGAGTCTTATGATATTCCTGGGAGTGCGGGGGTGGGGTCTCTTTTCCCATTACTTTCCATTCTTAGGTAGAATAAGGATTTAGATAAATTCCCTTTTAAATAAAATCTTTTTTATATTTGGAGCTACACACATCATGATAGAACCTCTCCACTCCTAGGGCTAATACACACTGAGAGGAACCAATTTATACAGGAAGGTACATTAAAATATAATTTTCCACGTATATAAAATGTCCAGAACAGGGAAATGTATAGAGACGGAATATAGATTAGTACTTGCGCAGAGCTAGGAAGGGAGGATGGGAATGTGAAGGAGTGACGAAAAAATGTTAAGTCTGTTTGTGGTGGTGGTGGTGCACAATCCTAAAAACCACTGAGTACTGTACACGTTACATAGATGAGTTGTATGGTATATAAATTATCTCTCAGTAAAGCTGTTATTCTAAAACTCTGGCTCTCTCCAAAACTTGATAAATTCATGAACTGGGGCATTATGGTCAAACTCCATAGGATGCACCCGTCTGTTAGTCTTCCTGGACTCGTTGATTCCATCACTCACAGTCATACCAGGTCCCTTCCTTAACAATCCAGTCCCTTACCATAAATATACTGATCAAGCCCCACGCATGGGGGGAGGTAGGGGTGTCCATTTTGTAAAAGTTAAAAATACTTCACACTGTATTTCAATACAAGTGATTTTTCAAAATAATTATTTTTATAACATTATTGATAAAGACATGTATGTATTATAGTTATTTTGAGTTTAAAAGAATGTGTTAATACTCTATTGGCGAAATGTGAATTATTTGCTAGAAGACAAATGTAGTCTCCTAAATGGCATCTTTGAAATGAAATGATCCCTGAAGGGCTCATGGAAAGACACACCAATGTTTGTAGAAATCCAGAAATATTTTGCCACATCATGGGAATAGCAGAATTTAAAAAAAAAAATATATATATATATATATATATATATATATATATATATATATATATATATAGTGCCCGTACATTTAATGCAACAGGCTCCATGGACCCCAATCCACCTCCTAGGGAAGACCAGGCTTGTTGGCTAGGACATTTTGGAAGAAGCTACGTAGAACAATAAACAACAATGAATCACAAACTCACCTAAGCTGGCACTTGGCTTTCCTTGCCTTGAGTCCACATGTACATTAGGTCTATTGAAGGATCCTCGTCAGAGGAGCTCATACCTTGTGGTGGAGACAGACTTAACCTCATCTTCAACGCCTAGCTCAATGCCTAGCATGGTGCCCAAAGTAGGTGCAATTCTCAATAAAGATCCGCTGAATGAATGGAGGTTTTATCAGCTAATTAGGCCACCTGGTTGTGCTTGCAGCTGGGATTTCTATTTAGGAACCTTTGGGAAAGCCTTTTTTTCCCTCTGGCCCAGCCTTAAGAAGCACTTAAACAATAGAATCTTATCACCTAGTTCATCAGCCTAAACTGTAGCTCCCTTTTTATGAGCAACTTCCAGGAAGAGTAAAGCCTTCTGAACCTTCTTTCTGTGGCTACCAGGAGAGGTGCCTGTTGCAGTTTCCAAATAAGTGTAATGTTCTCTAGAGATGAGAAAAAGCAAGGAATTAAGAAGAGAAGATGCTTAGAGCATGTACTCCAAATGTATTTTAGCATAAAGGCAGATACTACTCGGGGACATAGGTTTTGATCAATTTTTGAAATGATTATGAGGTCTATTTTGGGATACAAACATACTGGTGGCAGCTTTGTAACTCAAGAAAAGGTAAAAAAAAATAAAATACTGAGCCTGAAAAAATTAATAATAAATAAGAGTATAAAAATTGATTACCTTTTTCCATTCCCAGTAAACACAACTTACTAATTAAAATTGCCAAATATGATAGTTTAAGGCAGTCCCTATCTAAAGGTTATAAAAGGGGGGGAGAAGGGGAGACAAAGAATAAACACCAAAACATTACCAACAGTTATGTGATAAGGGCAGTGTTACAGGAGTACTTTTAATTTATAAATAATACATTTCTTTCATACTAATATTTTTCAATGAGCATGTGATACTCTGGTGGTAAGAAAAATAAAGATCTTTTACGCTCTAAACAAACATGCATTCATCACCACCCCCAAATACAATTTTTTAAACTTCTCTACAGCTTACAATTGTATAGAATACCAGTGGTCTAATAAAACTGCTCAAGTACTTTAGGCGACAGTAAGAAGGTAGGGTGGGATGGGAGGGCCTCTAACTTTTGGTAAATGGTCTTTACCAAAGTCCAAAACCTAAGGAAGAAATACCCACATAACCATACTACAGGTCAGAGTGTGGCTTGTGCTGTAAAAGGGTTTTGCAGGAGCAAGAGGAAAGAGCAGTCACTTATGATTAGGAGAACAGAAGTAAAGCTTGCAGACAAGGTGACATTTCAGCTGGGATGATCCCTCTAGTGAGGTAACAATAGCTGAAATACAGAGCACATGCTCTGCCCCCCTAATATATTATAGATAAAAATAGTTCAAGTAGAGAACACACACCCAGCCAACCCCCCAAACATACTTTACTTTTAAAGTTATTTAAAAATATATAAAATCTACCTCACATGTAGGATCTAAAAAGCACACACAAAATAAATGAGTACACAAAACAAACAAAAACAGACCCACAAATGTAGAAAACAAGCTGATGGTCACCGAAGGGGAGAAGGTGGAAGGGAGGCTGTGAGGATGAGCATATCTGTTATACAAAGCAATGAAACCTTTCCAGCCTCACCCAGGTTTCTTCTATCATTCCACTATTCCTTTACCACTTTGGCATCAACCCTGTGTCTGTGTCACTCTGCACGTGTCACTGGTCTGAGATGCAGTCTTTCTCTTACGGATGTTAACTTTGCAACTTCCCATTAAACTGTACACCTTTGAGAGTGATGACTGCCATCCATTTCTACTTTATCTTCCCATGATACTCCTTCAGTAAATGGGTACTCAACAGATGTTGACAGATTAAACCTAGTGCTAATAATTGTGACACTGAGCCATCACTGTCACAAAAGATGTCTGTGGAACAGATATTATAACAATAAACAATTAAATCACATATTTGTACAAAGAACAAAGAAGTTAATATAGTTTCCCACAGTCACTGAACCAATTATACAGGTGTTTATTAAAAAAATAAAAATAAGTACTTCAAGCAGCCTGTATAGAACATCATCTTTTTCTGTCACAAAGACCTAAGACAACACATTTACTGGGTACTAGAAAGGATCTAGGTGACAGACACAGTGAATTTGCACAGATCCTACTTCCCAAGGATCTCAAGAGAGTTCACCACTTGAGAAATGTCTTGGTAATGTCTATATATAAGACAATGTGTTTTTTAAAATGTGAAAAGCTCACAAGAAAAATGTTTTCCAGGAAACACAATCTAGATATTTCAAAGATAACTATTTCTGAATGTTTTCTTTATATGTGCTTTTTTAAAAGTTCAAAAATTCTCTCCTGTACTATTTAAATACATTGGTAAGTAAACCAACATAGAAATTTGGAAACGTGTTTTAATTGTCTGCTTTCTACCGAGAAATGGGGAAGAGGGTGATTCAAGCTTGCCAGCCATCCTTATCACAGAAGAGGATGAAGAGGGGTTCGAGTTGGAGGTGGTTATTAGATGTAACAATATCAGTTACTATCAGCATAGGGAATATAGTCAATAATCCTGCCGCCAGGTGGTGTGGCTCAGTGGTTGAGAGAGGACTCATGCACCAAAAGGTCAACAGGTCAGATTCCTGGTCAGTACACATGCCCAGGGTTTCGGGATCCATCCCCAGTAGGGGGCGTGCAGGAGGCAGCCAAAGATGAATGTTGATTGATGTTGATTCTCATGATGTTTCTCTCTCTCTCCCTCCCTTCCTTTCTCCCAAATAAGAGTTTCTCCTTTGTTACTGCTGAGTCTGTTAACTTATCATGTTTCATATCATTCAGAAAGTTACTAAATAGTGAGTTAATCAACAGTTTGGAAAGTTGTTAGTATTGCCTTAAAAAAAATTACAACACTGGCCCAGGTGTTCCAACAAAATTCCCTCTTCTACATAAGTAATTTTACAAAATCACTCAGAATGGAAGAAAAGACTGGATGGAATGTTATTGAGTAGCAAAAAAAAAAGACTACAAAAATAACATACCCAAAACTACTTTGCTACATTGTTTATAGGATTGTAACTTGCACATGCAAGTACATACTCTCCTAAGTATGTACAAGAAACTGTCAA
>PVJN01065942.1:0-10131 GCA_004026805.1 Lasiurus borealis
CCGCCCCCCGACTTACTTTGGGGGGGGCGGGAGGGGAGGGGGGAGAGGGACAGGGGGTGGGGGGACTGCCCGGGGAGGCTGCGTGCTGTGTGCACACTCACTTCTCAATAAAAGCTCTTCTGCTGAGAACGGAATCGGCTCCTGTTGTTCTGGAAGGCTGGGCTGGGTGAGGGGGGCACGGGAGCGAGTTTGGGGTGCGTCTTTGTGGGGAGGCGTGTGCGTGGCTGGAACGGGAGCCGTGCCCAGCTGGGGGGAGTCCCCAGGGTCGCCTGTCGGTGCCCCGGACACCAGCCGTGGTCCCCTGCTTGTGCCGCCTCTGAGCACAGGGTCCCTGAGCCCCCAGTCTGAGGGAGGGGCCCCCCAGGGAGGGAGCCGAGACCCTGTGGGCAGCTCAGGCCTGGCCCTGGCGCCCAGCACCCGCCTGACCCTGAGCCAGAAGTCCGTCTTCCCCCCGCCCCCCAGTCCCCAGGATGGTGCCAGGGCAGCCCCATTGGGGTCCCATCTTGAGCTGGCTGCCCCCCACATGCTCACCATGCTCCTCCAGCCGGTGGCTGCCACCTGACCCCCCACCTTCGCCCCCTGTCCGAAGAGCCGTGCCTGAGAGCACCCGAGGTGCCCACGGCCCCGGTCCCCGCGGTGCCTGGCACAGACTCCGCAAGACACCCACCCCCATGAGCCACGCACGAGGTCACGGGTCCGTTCCCCGTCAGGATTGGGGGGTCCGTCCCCGGGGTGGGCCGTGCAGGAAGCAGCCGATCCATGATTCTCATCGTTGATGTTCTTCCCGCTCTAAAGACAATAAAACATACATTTTAAAAAGACACCCCTGCCGAGACCGGTGTGGCTCAGTGGATAGAGCCAACACTCTGAAGGTCCCGGGTTCGATTCCAGTCGGGGGCATGTGCCTTGCTTGCGGGCACATCTCCACTGTGGGGCGTGCAGGAGGCGGCTGATCGATGTCTCTCTCTCATCTATGTTTCTGACTTTCTATCCCTCTCCCTTCCTCTCTGTGAAAAATCAATAAAATATATTAAGAAAATAAAATAAAATAAAATAAAATAAAATAAAAGACACGCCTTCCCCGGCCAGGCCCAGCCCCCAGGTCCTCCCTCCCTCCCACAGAAGATGCTGGACAGTCCAGGCCGCTGCGTGCTGACCCCACGGGCACAGCCGGACACACTGTACCCCACAGGGGAGGGACAGGGTCCTCAGCTGTGACCTGGGGGAGGGGCCCTGGAACGGACCAGAGGGGGCTCCCAGACCCGGCAGAGGGACCCCCGAGAGGGACCCCTGAGGCCGTGGCCACTCCTCCTCCAGCTCCCCGCCTCTCCTACCCCCAGGAGGACTGTCCCTGAGCCCCCCTCGAGGAGCGGCATCGGCGGGAAGGGCTGCTCCATCGGGCCACCCCAGCGGGGTCCTGGCGGGCGTGTAGGAGTTCGCAGCACACAGCTCAGTCCTGGGGGCCTTACGGCCGCTCCTGTCCTGATGGACCGAGGCACCGCCTCCTGGGGGGCGCGTGGAGCCAGATGGGGGGGTTGGGGGGAACGCAGGAGCTGGAGCTCCCCTGGCAGAGCGGGGAGCACAGGGGCCAGAGGCCACCCCCATTTCATGGTCCCCATTTAATGCAGCCGTCCCTCCGCCCAGTCCCAGAACCACGGACTCGGTCCCCTCGCCCGGCCCTGGGTGCAGGGTGGGCCAGACGTGGGCACCTCCCGCCTCCCCTCCCTTCGGCCCCCAGTCAGGGGCGGTCTGGCCCCTTCACCCCCGAACCTCATTTCTCTCCCCCGCCCCTCGCTCCCCCAGCCCCACCACCAGGCCTCAGACCCTCTCCAGCGGCCCCTCTGCCCCTCCCCCGGGCACAGCCCCGGCCCCGGAGGCAGCCCTGCCTCCCCCCGGAGCGCCCCTCCCCACAACCCTTCCCTGGTGCTTCCCCCTCAACCGGGCCTCATGCTCAGCCCCACCTCCTTCCTGCTGAGGCTGGGCGCTGCCTGGGGCCAGCGAGCTCCCCTCTGCCTGAGCCGGACCGTGTCTGAGCCGGGCCCACGCCAGCCGTGTCTGTGTCTGAGCCGTGCCCGTGTCAGCCATGTTTGTGCCTGAGCCGGACCGTGTCTGAGCTGTGCCCACGCCAGCCGTGTTCATGTCTGAGCCGTGCCCATGCCAGCCATGTTTGTGTGTGAGCCGGGTCCGTGTCTGAGCCGGGCCCACGCCAGCCCTGTCCATGTCTGAGCTGGGCCCACGCCAGCTGTGTCCATGTCTGAGCCATGCCCGTGTCAGCCATGTTTGTGTCTGAGCCGGACCGTGTCTGAGCCGTGCCCACGCCAGCCCTGTCCATGTCTGAGCTGGGCCCACGCCAGCTGTGTCCATGTCTGAGCCATGCCCATGCCAGCCATGTTTGTGTGTGAGCTGGACCGTGTCTGAGCCGTGCCCGTGTCAGCCGTGATCGTGCCTGAGCCGGACCGTGTCTGAGCCGGGCCCACGCCAGCCTGTGAACCCCCCGAGGAGTCAGGCCGGCCTCTCCTCCTGTCCCCTCTCCGGCGCCCGCCCTGTGGGGCTCAGGGCTGGCGGGGCAGCAGGGACACGCGGCAGCCATGCGGTTAGCACCATGGCGGGCGCAGGCACGGACTCGGCGCCTGCACCGGCCCTGCAATAATCATGGAGGGCTCCCTGGACGGGGTGGCACCTGGCTCTCTCAGTGTGTCCGTCCCTCCTGCCCAGCCACCCACGGTCCAGCCACCCAGCTCTCCACGGCCAACGGTCGGTGCCTGGGGAGAGGGCTGTGGGAGCGCTCCCCACAGGAGGGCGGGTGGGGCAGGGGGTCCGGGGGCCGGGCTCCCCACCATCTGGTCATCGGCAGTCTGGACGGAGCCCGTTGCAGTGAAGCCAAAGCAGCTCGCTTTCGTCCCCTCCCCCGCTCGCTCGCTCGCTCGCTCACTCAGGGAGCCTGCAGGGAGGGCCTCGCTCCGGGCCAGAGGCAGCCGCTCCACCCTGAGCCTCAGTTTCCCCACCTCCGCCGTGGAGCTGTGGGGGTGCCAGCAGAGGCCCCTCAGAGCTTAGTCTGGGGGAGAGGGGGAGCAGCAGGAAAAGGCGGGCGCCCAGGGCAGACCGGGCCCTCCACCGCTGGACGCCTGGCGCCACCTGCTGCCAGACGCGGGGAGCGGCGCCGGGCTGGGCTCCGGGAGCCGCAGCCTCCTCCTGGGGGACCCGAAAGGCTTCGGGGCGTCCAGGGTGGGCTTCTGGGGCGTCCCGTGCGCCCCGAGGTCTACAAGAGCCACCTCTGACCTCTGACCCCTCAAGAGCTGGCCCACAGCCAGACCTCCCCCCCGAGCTGAGCCAGGGCCGCGTGGCACCACGGGACCTGGGGTCACCCAGGCGCCCTCACTCTCGGGGGCCCAGGAAAGGACCCGCCTGCCCCTCAGCACGCCGGGCACAGAGCCAGGGCCCAGGACGCACTTTCCCTTTAAATCCCCTTGAGAGCCCACGGACGGCCCGGCCAGGGCGGCCCACTGGGGAGCGTCGTCCCGGCTGGGAAAGGAGGCGGTTAGTTCCTGGTCAGGGCACATGCCCCGGGGCAGGGTCCGTAGCCGCCGTGCATGTGGGAGGCAGCCAGCCGGTCGGTGTTTCTTCCTCGCCGACATTTCTTCCGCTCCCTCCTTGCGCTCTAAAACAGCACACGTATGTAAGGCCCCACAGGCAAGCGCACACGGGACAGCGGAGACATGTGTCCCACGGGTCTGCGTGCAGGGGGCAGGCCGCAGGCGGTGGGTGCGAGCATAGCCCGGGAGGGACCGTGTCTCCTCAGTAAGAGCCACTCCACCTGGTTGTACAGTACTGGCCTCTGTCCCGCCCAATCAGGAGATCCGTGTGCGAGGTTTTATGAAGAAAGGACCCGCTACCCCCCTCCCCCATGTCCCCCCTGACCCCTGACCCCCAACCCCAGCAGGTGCAGGGCAAGTCCTGAAGGAGGCCTGGGCCCCAGCCTCCAGCTCAGCGGTTCTCAACCTTTTTTAATGCTGTGACCTTTTTTTTTTTTAATATATTTTTTTGATTTTTTACAGAGAGGAAGGGAGAGGGACAGAAAGTCAGAAACATCGATGAGAAAGAGACATTGATCAGCCGCCTCCTGCACACCCCACACTGGAGATGTGCCCGCCAGCAAGGTACATGCCCCTGACCGGAATCGAACCCGGGACCCTTCAGTCCGCAGGCCGACACTCTATCCGCTGAGCCACACCGGTCTCGGCAATGCTGTGACCTTTTAATACAGCTCCTCATGTGGTGGTGACCCGCAATCATAAAATTATTTCCGTTGCTACTTCATCACTGTAATTTTGCTGCTGTTATGAATCATCATGTAAATACCTGTGTTTTCTGATGGGCTGAGGCTCTACAGCAGCGGTTCTCAACGTGCGGGTCGCGACCCCCAGGTTGAAAACTGCTAGCAAGGTCGCCTAAGACCATCGGAAAACAGATATTTACATTACAATTCATTAACAGCAGCAAAATTACAGTCAGGAAGTATTTATGATTGGGGGTCACCACCACATGAGGAACTGCTAGCAAGGTCACCTAAGACCATCAGAAAACAGATATTTACAGGATGGTTCATTAACAGTAGCAAACCTACAGTCAGGAAGTATTTATGATTGGGGGTCACTACCACATGAGGAACTGTATTAAAAGGTCACAGCATTAGCTGAGACCGGTGTGGCTCAGTGGATAGAGCGTCGGCCTGCGGACCGAAAGGTCTCAGGTTCGATTCCGGTCGGGGGCATGTACCTTGTTTGCGGGCACATCTCCAGTGTGAGGCGTGCAGGAGGCGGCTGATCGATGTCTCTCTCTCATCGATGTTTCTGACTTTCTATCCCTCTCCCTTCCTCTCTGTAAAAAATCAATAAAATATATTAAAAAAAAAAAAAAAAGGTCACTGCATTAAAAAAAGGTTGAGAACCACTGCTCCAGCTTTCTACCACTGGAGGGTGCACTTCCCCGAAGAGCCACCAGGTGGCGGCAGATGGCGGTGGCGGCCTAGAGCTGTGAGCTGTCCAGCCAGGCCCGTGCCTTTCCATGCCCAGGCCCCCCCATGCCCAGGCCCCCAGAGCTGACATGCATGCAGCAGGCCTGTCCCCGGGCCTGTGGCTGCCCACCTCCCACGGCTGCCCGAGGCCGAGGAGGGCCAGGTGTGGAGTCTGGGGTCCCCTTTCCTGTGGCCAAGGGAGCAGCCAGGCCCCAGGCCTCCTGGTGCCCGAGCTGCCCGCTCTGCTCCGGAGGGTTCACCTCAGCGAGAGAGACGCCGCCGCTGCCCGCACAGCCCAGGCCGGGCCTCCCCCAGGAGGGAGGGACCAGGCTGGGCTCAGAAGAGGGAGGGGGGGGGTCTGTCCCTGGTGGCCTGGACCCCAAACCACAGCCTCCTCCTGGGCATCGGAACGGTGAGGGAGCAGGCGCAGGAGGGGGGGTCAGTGCCAGGAGCGAGCGAGGAAACCCACGTCCACAGAGGTGCTGGCAGAGGAGCTGTGCTCCGGGCAGCCCCCAGCAGGCCGCGGGGTCGGGGCTGGGAGGGAGAGACCCTGCAGGGGCTGTGCCACCTGGTGGAGACCCCCGTGGCCATGTGGCACAGGCAGGCCCTCTGGCTCCTGGACGTGCACCCCAGCGGCTCCCGAAAGGCCACGGAGGGGCAGCGGGAACACGGGGTCGGGAGACGGCCCTCCAGGAAGGACTGTGTGGCCGGGGCACCCCCTGGCCCTCTCTGAGCCCGCCCCCTCCCAGGCTGAGGGCGAGAAGGTGGGCTCCCGGGTCCGGTGGGGCCCTGGATGGCACAGCTGGAAGGGCAGGTGGAGCAGGCACAGGCCGGGGCCGGGGACAAACCCACGCTGCCCTGCAGGACACAGCACAGCCGCCGCCTCCGGGGCAGGAGCCTCAGCAGCCCTGGCCCCGCCCTGGCCAGTGTGGCTCAGTGGATAGAGCGTTGGCCCGCCTGCGGACTGTAGGGTCCTGGGTTCCATTCTGGTCAGGGCACAGGCCCGGGGTTGCAGGCTGGATCCCCGGTGAGGGGCGTGCAGGAGGCAGCCGACCCAGGATCCTCTCTCATCCCTGATGTCTCTCTCTCTCCCTCCCTCTCCCTTCCTCCCTGACATCAATAAAAATATATTAGCCGAGACCGGTTTAGCTCAGTGGATAGAGCGTCGGCGTGTGGACTGAAAAGTCCCGGGTTCGATTCCGGTTGGGGGCATGGACCTTGCTTTCGGGCCCATCTCCACTGTGGGGGGCGTGCAGGAGGCGGCTGATCGATGTCTCTCTCTCATCGATGTTTCTGACTTTCTATCTCTCTCCCTTCTTCTCTGTAAAAAATCAATAAAGTATATTTAAAAAAATTTTTAAAATATATATATATTAAAAAGAAGAGTGACAGCCCCACGGAGGCAGAGAGCAGGGGGCGATGAGCACAGCTTGGTGCCTGGTCATGGGTGAGCAAGGAGGAGCTGGGATTGGCCGGAGCAGAAGGAGGGGAGCGGAGGTGAGGGAGCCCAGGCCTCTCGGGGTGACTGGTGGGCAGCCACTGAAGCAGGGGAGCCGGGGGCTGAACCCCATGGCCTGGAGTCTGGGCCTTTGTCCCCAGAGGAGCCACTGGGGCTGTGGTGTAGGGAGCCAGCCCCACCACCCTGTCCCCCCTCTCCCTGCAGCCCTGCACCCGGGCAGCCCTGCCCACTGGGCCCGGGTCCTAGGGGCCAGGAGTACCAGGCCCTGCCCCGTGCCTGGCGTGGGAGCACTGGAGCACTGTGGTGCAAGGCGGGTGTCGGAGTGAGCTAGGGTTCGAGGGGGGCAGAGCATGGCTCTGTCCGGGGCCTCAGGTCAGGGAGAGGGACCGTCTCCCACGGGTCAGGGCAGGGCGTGACCTCCAGTGGCTGGAGGGGACGAGGGTCGGCCTGCAGCATGAGCCCGGAGCAGGGGAGAGGAAGGGAGGCTGTGAATGGGCCGGGGCAGACTAGCACGCCCTGACTAGGCAGGTTAGGGGAGAGCGCGGCTGGGCTGGGTCCCCAGTGCCCTGAGCCGCCAGAGGGACACGGGTGGCTCACCCTCTGCGAGGAGAGAGGGGATCCCAGTGTGAGGGACCGTTCCCCACTGCTGGCTTTGGGGCCCCCAGCTCGGTGCAGCCTCAGCTGCGAGGCCGGCAGTGGCCACCAGATGGCGCCGGGCGCTCACTCCAAGGGCCGCAGCAGCAGGGGGGACCCAGGCCCCTCCATCCCTCCCAGCACCCTGGGGTGGGCCCGGGCCGTGGTGGCCGCCGGAAGGGTGCGGGGGACGTGGGACAGCCCACCTCCCAGCCACCCAGGAAGTCTGCCAGCCCTTGTCCCTCCCCCCGATGACTTGGTCATGTGTGTCCACCCTCGCCCTCACCGTGGCATCTGGCCACATCACCCCTTCTTCCCGAGCCTCAGCTCCTCCCGCTGTGAACCAGGAAGTACCCCAGGCAGGCAGGCGCCACCCCAACAGCCGACGAGAGCCGGTTCGCCGAGGCCTGGGAGCCACAGACGTCCCCTGCCTGCTGACCGGTGCCCCGGAGGGCGAGTGGGCGTGTGGGGGGCGGTGGGCACTGCCGCTCAGGGACCGGGAGGCAGGCCAGGCCCTCGGGGGGCCGCAGGTCCGGGAGGCCTGGGCCTGTGGGACCCTGGGCTGGAGCGAGGCCGCTGTCCGGAGCCTGGGCCCGGGCCTGGCAGGGTCCACTGCCCAGCGCGCCCGGGCCAGGCGCCACCTGGTCTCTACACCCCTGTGCACAGCCTCCCTTCCTCTCCCCTGCTCCGGGGCTGGCCTGCAGCTGGCTGACCCTCATCCCTTCCAGCCACTGGAGGTCACGCCCCCGTCCCCCCGTCCCCCCTCCTCTGCTGGGCCTCCTGCGGCCCCCTCTCCCCGTCCCCTCCACCCAGGCCTGTCACGGGCAGCACCCCGCTCCCATGAGCCCCTGTGTGGGCAGGTCCTGCCCTGTGACCCGCCTGCGGGGTCACTTCATTGTCCCCATTTAATGAGGAGAAGCCCCCCTGAGTCCCCACAGCCCGGAAGGACCCCCCCCAGCCTCGCCCCCTCCCCAGCGCAGTCCTTCCTCTCTGCCCCGCACTGGCCTCGGGCGCTCAGGGCATCGGCTGGCGTGGAGTGGGCAGCGCACCGCCCTGAGCAGCCTCAGCTCCAGGCCGGGCAGCCAGGGCAGGAGGCCAGCACCGAGGGGCCAGAGCTCCTCCGGCTTCCCCACATCCCCGCTGGAGGCCGGCCCCGTGGGCAATGACCGTGCCGAGGGGCGTGGGGCCGGCTGCCTGGGCCTGGGGTCAGGGGTCAGGAGAGGGGGCCACCCCCGCCCGCCACAGCATGGTATGGGGCGGAGCTCATGGAGAGCTTTGAGGACAAGCTCCGAGCTGGGTTTTGTAGGATGAGTAGGAGTTTGCCAGCTGCACAGTGAGAGGAGGAATGTGAGACTCCCACACTCTTGCTTCGTGATGTGCGTGCATGTGTGTCAGGGGCGCTGGGGGGTGCTACATGGGGGAGGGGAGGGCTAGAGGCCTGTGTGGCCACCAGGGACCACTGGTGCCCAAAGGGCAGGCGATTCCAGAGTCGGTCTCAGGAGGGGGTTTATCGGCTTATGTAACCAAAACAGGAAAAACCCAGGACTGGGACCCGGTCAGGCCAGGCTGGGTCAAAGGTGTCCTCTGAACGTTGCCCCCCATTTCTGCTGACTGCTCTCCTCCTGGGAACCCCCTGCTCCCCCAAATCAGGCTGGCTCCCCCAAAGCCGCAGAGACGGGAGCATCTCCCTCTCCCCGGCCCCCGCTGGTCCTGCGAGGCTGTCAGTCACCTCTGGCCTCCACGCTGAGCACCGGCTGGGGGTGCACAGTGACCAGCCCGGGGGAGCGGGGGGAGGGGGGCGGGGACTGGCCAGCAGGATGGAGCTGCTCCGTGTGGCCTGGACCCGGCCTGCCCCGCCCCCTCTTCAGCCTCTTCCGGGAAGGCGACACCTGCCCCCGTGCCCATCCCAGGGGCCAAAGGGCGCAGGATGCGTCTCCACGTGGTCCGTGCCAGGTGCCGCCCAGCCTGTGGGGAGCTGGGGGCTGGTCACCCCGACTTCCACACCGGCCAGGTGGACCCCGTGGCCTCGGCTGCCCACCTCCCGGCGGGGTGGTCACTGCTGTCCCTGCAGCCTGGCTGGGGACCACTCTCTCCCATGGAGCCCTGACCCACCCCCCCGCATCTGGCAGGGCCTGAGTCAGACGTGGGGCCCGGCTGGCCGCACCCCACCGACTAGAGGAAGTGCGTGTCTCAGGGGTTCGGCACGCCCCGGGCCCTGCCCGAGGGTAAAGGTCAGGAGGTGCCCTCCCTGCCCAGGAGCCCCGCCCGCCCGCCCGCCTCCCCACCCACACCTTCAGCCTCGGCGTCCCGGCGAGCCCAGGAGAGACGGGGCCGGTGTGAGGCCCACAGGACGGGGACAGCCGAACGGCAGCGGCGGGGACCCACTGTAAGAGGAGGGGCTACGGGGGGCCGGGCTGAGCCCCGGTGCTCTGTGCCGGGTCCAGCGCAGAGAGCGCCTGAGCCTCTCGCAGACAGACAAGTGAGGTTGTTTTTTTAATTTTTATTTTATTGATTTTTTTACAGAGAGGAAGGGAGAGAGATAGAAAGTCAGAAACATCGATGAGAGAGAGACATCGATCAGCCGCCTCCTGCACGCCCCACAGTGGAGATGTGCCCGCCACCCAGGTCCCTGCCCCGGACCGGAATCAAACCCAGGACCTTTCAGGCCGCAGGCCGACGCTCTATCCACTGAGCCACACCGGTCTCGGCGAGTGAGGTCGTGTTAGCGCTGGGCTTTGAAGGATGAGTAGGAGTTGGTTCACCCAGGGGGAGCAGAGAGGCACTGCCCAGGGAGGACACAGAGTGAGCCGGGGCCCTGAGGCGGATGGAGACCCTGTGTTCCTGCCGCCACCGACCCCTCCGTCGGAGGGAACAGCTGGGCCCTGGCCCCGTGCCCCCTGACCCCTCCCCCAGCCTGCTGGTGCCCCGAGTCTTCTTCAGCCCCTGAGCCTACCCCCCTCTCTCCCACTCCCGTCCCCTTCTCTCCCCGCACTAGCCCCTCCTCCAAGAGCCTCCCCTGACCACC
>PVJN01065943.1:0-10131 GCA_004026805.1 Lasiurus borealis
GCAGGGTCATGGCAGGCAGCATCATGTCTGTGACTTGAAGAAGTAATCAGAGATCATTAATGAAGTATGATCTGAGAGAGGGCATTCAGAGAACCTTCTGTTCTCCATCTTGTCTTTCTTTTGGCTAGTTCCCTATGAATAGATTGAACTTGAAGACATCATTCCTTATGTGATTCTGGAAATAACTGGGAAATCTGTATACCCTACTTTCCTTGAAGCCAATGTTTGTTGGCGTATAGAATCTTCCTTCCCCCAAATTTGTGAGGTGAACCCCTGCCATGGCTCTCACCTTCTCTCAGCTCCCACTTACCTGTTTTGCAGGTATCTGTGATGGTTGGTTAAGTCAGAAAAAACTAGGCTTTTATAAAGGAATATCAGGGTGGGACCCTGAAAGGAATAACAGGAATCTAGGACAGGGATAGTGGAAAAGGGTTTGGAATTGCTTCAAGGATATTTATGCTATGGGTTACAGCCTCTTCCTGGCAATGGTCAGCGCTTTCTTTAGGAACAGGTGAAGTTGGGACTTTATCATCCCATACCCAGATTTCTTGTTCTGCAAAACTTCTGGGAATGAAGTCAGCCCTTGGCACAAATTCTGAGGTTACATGGTTTAGCAAATTTGTTATTGGTAGATAAGGAAAATGTCAATAGTGTATTTTTTTAGCAAGCTGCCAAGAACTTGCTCCTTTTAGCATATGTATTGATATGTTTTCCTTTTTTCTGTATATAGAAGTGCAATTAAAATACATATAAGGTTTCTTGATAATTTCATAAACTAATTTAAACATTCAGAGAGAAAAACAAAGGACCATGGATAGTCAACAAATTTCTGAAGAAAAACAATGAGGTAAGAAATTTTTTGACAATATAGAAGGTTTTTTTACTATAAAGTAATACAGATTTAGGGATAGCAAATTTGACCAGCATGAGTGGCTCAAGAAAGCAAGGCAAAATCTGTAATGCCTTTTAACTTCGCCTCTCACATTGCCCATGGCCAATTCTGCAATATCATATTGGTTACATGGGTCAGCTTATCTGAAATAACATGGAATTACACAGCATGGAAGTGTGAATACTGAAAAGTAGGGATCATTGGTGCTTGCTATCAGAGTTGGAACCTGGTACTTTATCATGGGTCTGAAGTTCTGTGTAAGCATTTTGGTTCTTTTTTCTTTTTTTCTGTCTCCTAGGAGATTCTTCTGAGACATACACCATTTGTATGTGGGAAGAGGAGTGTCATTTGGTTCCATCCAGTTGCTTTCAAACTTCTAATAAACTTGAATGTAGGTGGGAGTAGGGGTCAAAATATTTATCTCCTACTGGTTAAAGAATTTGATTCCTAGGGCCCTACCTAGTCAAAATGTTCAGTTAAGAACTGAATTATTATCACTCTCCTGTTTAAAACCTTTCAGTGATTCCTTTATTACTGACTCTACCTCTTGCTGTACAAGAGCTATTTCAAAGTTAGGAGACTAAAGTAACAATATATTATTATTTCACTGGATTCTGTGAGTTGACTGGATTCACTTATATGGTTTTTCCTTGGGGTTTCTCATGCAGATAGTGGTTGAATCTTTAGTCATATGAAGAATCAAATTAACTGGACCTCAAAGATTATGACACACATGAGTGGTCATTGAAGGTAACTATTGGCTGAGGGCTCAGCTGGGGCTTTTAAACAGTGTCAACAAACACAAAACTTTGACATATAACTTGGATTTCTTATCACACAGAGGTATCAGGATAGCAGGATTTCTTTCATTGTTGGTCAGGGTTCCCAGATGGCAAAGCAGAAACTGCTAGTCCTCTTAGAATAGGCTAAGAAATGGCATAATGCTTTTACATCATACTTTATTGGTCAAGCCTGAGTTTGTATTCATGAAGAACATGAAGCACACATCATGTTTATTTAATAAATTAATCTATTTATTCACAATGATTTAGATAATTATAGTAGTTGCCTTTTTGAAAAATATTTTATTGATTTTTTTTTTTTTTTATAGAGAAGAAGGGAGAAAGATAGTTAGTTTCTAGAGAGTTAGAAACATCGATGAGAGAGAAACATTGATCAGCTGCCTCCAGGACACTCCTGACTGGGTATGTGCCTGCAACCAAGGTACATGCCCTTGACTGGAATTGAACCTGGGATCTTTCAGTCCGCAGGCCAATGCCCTATCCACTGAGCCAAAATGGTTAGGACAGAAGTTGCCTTTAATTGCATAATACCTTAAAGATTTTAATTTTGTCTTCCATATAATGTGTCATTTTGAATAAGTGATTTTATCTTTGCTTCCTTACCTCTGTGTTTCTCATGTTTTCAATGAGGATATTGGCCAGAAAGGTATCAGAGGTACATTCTATAATCCTACTATTGTTGGCTGGAATGCTGGAATATCAGGAATATATATCAAAAGACACTCTGGAAAATAGTTACTGAGCCCATATTAAAATCTCAGATAATCTTTAGGAAGGCCACTTTTTTTATCTTATTGCACCAGAGGGATCATTTTTGAATGAATGTGGAGAAAAGTACATTGCCAGGAAACTAATCTGGAAATGGAGCCATTGCAGAGAATTTTCACTTTATTATTGAGATAGGTCATTACTACTTGGCTATTAGAAACAACTGATTTCCAAAATGAAAATACATAATCTAGGAGCTTCTTGCATATTTGCATAAAATATTATACTTGGGGGAAAATCCAAGATAGGAGGCATAGGTAAACACCTACACTACTGCCTCACAGAACAATTTCAAAACTACAACTAAAAGACAGAATGGACATTATCCAGAACTACAGCAAAGCTGGCTGAGTGGAAATTCTACAACTAGAATGAAAGAGAGGGGCTGACAGAGATCCAGAGGAGTTGCAAAAAGCTGAGGTACGGAGATGCGCACGTGGAGAGAGCGAGTGCTGGAGAACCTGGCTGGCTTACTCTGTCAGGAGGGAGACAGAGACTCTCAAAGGCATTGAACCCCTTATCCTATGACACTAAACCCCAGATCCAGCCGAAACTCATACGGGGGGAGTTTGGACTGTGGCAAGGGAGAAGTGCATGGAAATTTAGGGGAGTTGCAAAAGATCAGAGGTCTAGTGGCGCACACAGCACTGCACAGAGGACCTACTGCTGATTTTGCTGCTGGCTGCTGGCTTTCATAAGTGGGCGGGAGACAGACCCTCCCAACTGTGCCACTTCTAACTCCACTAAACCTCAGTTTTGGGAGAAACCCTGGGGACCCAGAGCGCAGGGGAGCCTGAGGGGCTGCAGCCTAGAGGCACTGCAGGAGAACAAGTGCATGCACAGGGACCACTCCAGCGATTACCCAGTCACGTGAGACTCTGGGGCCATGGAGGGCGGGGCCGACTGGAAGGCAAGGCGGTCCCTTAAGCCCTGAGACTTCACCCATCCCAAACTCAACAGAGAGGCTTCTGCAGTTTTGTATCATAAGACTGAATCCAACACAGAAGTTATCCCAGCATAGTGAAAATGCCAAGACAAGGGAAGGGATCACAAAGAAAAGAAATGGATTAAAACAAATGACTGGATATAGAGTTTAAAACCACGCTTATAAGGTTTTTCAAGAATATCCTAGAAAAGTTGGATAAAGTTAGTGAGACCCAAGAGGAGATGAAAAAGAACCAACTAGAGATGGAAAAGATCCAACTAGAGATGAAAAAGAACCAACTAGAAATTAAACATACACTGACTGAAATAAAAAATATTATACAGAGTCCTAACAGCAGACTAGAGAAAGGCAAGAATCAAGTAAAAAAATTTGAAATATAAAGAAGCAGAAAACATTGAACTAAAAAAGCGAGAAGGAAAAAGAATCCAAAAATGTGAAGATAATGTTAGGAGCCTCTGGGACAGCTTCAAGTGTACCAACATCAGAATTGTGGGGGTACCAATAGAAGAGAGAGAACAAGATACCAAAAACCTATTTAAAGAAATAATGACTGAAAAGTTCCCACATCTGGAAAAAGAAATAGACTTACAAGTCCAGGAAGCACACAGAATCCCAAACAAAAGGAATCCAAAGAGGACTACACCAAGACACATCATAATTAAAATACCAAGAGTAAAAGACAAAGAGAGAATATTAAAAGCAGCAAGAGAAAAACAGTTCATTACCTACATGGGAGCACCCATACGACTGTCAGCTGATTTCTCAACAGATACGATGCAGGCCAGATGGGAGTGGCAAGAAATATTCAACGTGATGAATAGCAAGAACCTACAACCAAGAATAATCTATCCAGCAAAGCTATCATTCAGAACTGCAGGGCAGATAAACAGCTTCACAGAGAAGAAAAAGCTAAAGGAATTCATCAACTCCAAACCAGTATTATTTGAAATGCTGAAAGGTACTCTTTTAGAAGAGGAAGAAGAAAAGGTAAGAGACAAAAAATTATGAACAACAAATACATATCTATCAACAAGTGAATCTAAAAATTAAAAATTTGATCAACAGAATAAACTGGTGAATATAATAGAATCAGGAGCACAGAAAGGGAGTGGACTGATAATTCTCAGGGGGGAAGGGGTGAGGGGTGTACAGGGAGAGACTGGATAAAAATCATACACCTATGGAATGAGGTCAATGGGAGGGAGGGAAGGGTAGAGGGAAGGGTGGGAGTTGGGTGGAGGGGAGCTATGGAGGGGAAAAAAGAGAAACAAATGTAATAATCTGAATAATAAAGATTTAATCAAAAATATTACAATTAAAGAATTAGTTCATCATATTTTCAGTTCAATATCTTTATTCAAAGTGTAATAATTTGTTAAATTGTGTGAACTCATGCCATAACTGGTTTGGGTCAGTGTCAGCCCGTGGACTGAAAGGTCCCAGGTTTGATTACGGTCAAGGGCATGTATCTTGGTTGTGGGCACATCCCTAGGTGGCTGATCAATGTCTCTCTCTCTCTCATCGATGTTTCTAACTCTCTATCCTTCTCCTTTCCTCTCTGTAAAAAAATCAATAAAATATATTTTTAAAAAATTGTGTGAACTCAGTTTCTATGGTATTTGAGAAGAAAGAGCACTTTGCTTAAAGTACTTAATATGGCTACTGGTTGATGTATGAAACATGATCAGGGAAGAATTCAGCTATTAAAAGATCATATTCTTTCAAAAAATTTTTTTCAAACTTAGTAAAGCTTTATAGGTGCTATTTCTAAGTACTCTTGTTCTACGAATATAGTATAGTAGGGTGACTGTGTAAATTAATACACGGACATTTGAACTAAACCAAAGAACAGAATAGGGTCCACAGGTTGATGCAGCAATAGGTTCTATGAAAGAGAATGTTCTGAAGGTCAATTTTTAGAGACCAGTTTACTAAAAGAAATAGAAAAAGAAAATAGAAAGTTTAAGTGCAGGAAGCAAACATCAGGTAATCTGAAATTCTTCAGGTATCTGATTTTGTCAGTTAACAGATATCTGATTTTGTCAGTTAGCTAGAACTCAGAGTGAAAGCAAGTTTTGCTTCTTAACCTTGCATTTCATGGTCTGGAGTGGGAAGAAGAGAGAGGAAAGGAATCTTATAGAAAACTAGAAGCCTGGTGTACAAAATTTGCTCATGAGGTTGTAGGGTGTCCCTCAGCCCAGCCTGCACCCACTTCAATCTGGGACCCCTCAAGAGATGTCCAACTGCCAATTTAAACGGGCAGTTGGACATTCCTCTCACAATCCAAAACTGCTGGCTCTCAGCGGATTGTCTGCCTGCCTTCCTGATTGCCCATAACCACTTTTGCCTGCCAGTCTTATCACACCCTAGTCAATCCCCTGCCAGCCTGTTTGCCACGAACTGCCCTCCCCTGCAGGCCTGGTCACCCCTAACTGCCTTTTCCTACAGGCCTGGGTCCCTCCAACTTCCCTCCTCTGCAGGCTTAATCACCCCAACTGCCTTCCCTTGCAGGCCTGGTCCCTTCCAACTGCCCTCCCCTGCTGGCCTGGTCCCTTCAATTATCCTTCCCTACTGGCCATCTTGAGGTGGCCATCTTATGTCCACATGGGGGCAGGATATTTGACCACATGGGGGCAGCCATCTTGTGTATTGGAATGATGGTCAAACTGCATATTACTCTTTTATTAGATAGGATAGAGGCCTGGTGCTTGGGTGGGGGACAACTGGTTTGCCCTGAAGGGTGTCCCAGATCAGAGTGGGGTGGGGGTCCCTTGGGGTATGGGGCACCCTAGGCAAAGGGCCTGTGGAGGTTTGCAGGCCAGCCATACCTCCCGGCAACCCAAGCGGAGGCCCTGGTATCTGGGGTTTATTTATCTTCTACAATTGAAACTTTGTAGCCTGAAGCAGAGCCAAGCCTCTTGCTCCTTGGTAGCAGCCATTCCTGTTGGGATTTATTTATCTTCTGTAATTGAAACTTTGTAGCCTTAAGCAGAGGCCTGAGCCATCCAGGGTGTGTGGAAAGCTTGTCTTCCTCCATCACTGGGAAACCCAAGTCTCCCTCCTGCTCTCTGTGGCCACAGCCATCTTGATTGGGTTTATTTGCATATTTGCTCCTGATTGGCTTTTGGACATGGCTTGTGGGTGTAGCAAAGGTATGGTCAATTTGCATATTACTCTTTTATTAGATAGGATACTATTCAAAGCATAATGCATAACATCAAAAGCTTTCCTTTTTCATAATTCCTTTTCTCTTGATGCTTCATAGATAACCTTTGTTGCTTAGGGGAGAATGGAGACATGAATAAGATTCTATTTTAACTGAAGGGATAGCCAAGAGTTGGGTCAAATCAAAATGTAGACACCAACCTGATTATTAGCTAGAAGTGGAATAGTAGGTAAGGAAGGTAAAATAATCAGATACCCCGAACTAAGTTCTAGGCAGAAAGGAATGGTGTATCTGAAAGCTGAGATCGATCCAAGACAACTGAAGAGAGTCAAAGAGGAAAACACTCTGAATGCAAATTAAAGAGGACATACTCTCAGGAATGGTGACAATGCTGGCTTCAGCCCTCAGAAGTACTTGGAATTAGATGACTCAACCAGACGAGGGAGCCTAGGAGTGTGGAGGAAAGAAACATAGGATTGGCATTTCCAGTAGGATTCTTAGGCTGGAAATTATCTGAGAGAGTATAAATGCTTCAAAGTTATAGTGCTCACTTTCCTTTATTTGAGATGTTCCTGAGCCTCCAGATATCCAGGCTTATTTGTCGCCATGGCTGCCCAGACAGTGGGTTAGTGGGAAGGATAATCAGTGAGGCATAATGATTAAAGGTTGGGTTCTCAAGTCAGACAGACACATCTCAGCAAGTTGAGGTGTCAATTAAACAAAATAATGAATGAATACCCTTAAGCATGATGCTGGATAAATATAATCACACTGTAAATGACAGTTAATAATAACATTATTTTCAATACTTGCTAGTGTCATAATAGATGCTCAATAATTTTTACTGGAATAACATACATAAATATGGTCTGCAGAGGTAAATCATAGAGCAGTGAATCTCTGAATTGTTCATGTAGCTCATCTATGAGTTGATCTGACTTTTAACTCTGTTCTCTTAAGGATATCAAGCTAGTAATGCTGTCCAGCCTTTTGTTTTTTCTATATAGCATTAAGTGCAATGAAATCGTCTTTATTTTTAAAAGGTGTTCAGATGTTATTAATTTAGAAAAGCACTTGCCTCATAAATTCAATCACCATGGAATTGCCAAACGAATTTGTGTAGAAACTCATCTGATTATAGATACTATTTATTCAGCACTACTCATAATTTTGTGCCTAGCACTGAGCCAAGAATTCTACATAAATTTTTGTACTTAATATCCAGATCGTCATTATGAGACAGCTATGCTTACATTGTTTTTCACACAAGAAAATGAATCTTTGGAGAGGTTGAACTTGTCCATGATTCCTCTTTAGAAAGAGGATTAAAACCCTAACACCAAAGCTATGGTTTTACTCAATGTTATCACTTCTGGAGGAAAGAGATTTTTTCCTAGATAAAAATAGAGTATTGGCCTTTGCTGCAAGACCATTAACTTCTGCACTATGTGATAGGAAATGGTTTTTCTAATATATTTAATTTACCATTGGGATGGATCTAATATTTAGAAGACCCGAGCCCAGAAAATCAGATTTCTGATAAAATATGTTCATGGAGAGGATTGAAAACACCAGGGAAATTCTGTGACCAATGGCCATGTGTGGTTATTTGCTAAGCTACATTAACCTAATGGACACTAAGAAAAATAATGTGTTCAATAAAGATAACAGATTCTCTTTATGCACACAAGTACAATACTAACAATTCTGTTTCTAGACAAGCACTGATATTATTCCTGTAGTTATAATAAATCATGCAAATATTGTGAGCTCCAACTTCTCTTTAATTTAGATAGTTGTCTAAATTGCCAATTCCTTTAATTATTTCTGGCATTCAGCAGCATTGAGTTAAATTCTGAAAAGATCCAATTAATTGTTCTTTGACATGATAGATTTTTGAAAGGTTTCAACTGAGTTGATGGATTCATTAATTTTCAAACATCTTATTTGCTTTCTGCTAATGGAATTTTCAGCAGGTGATTGGTTACCTATCCTAACCCTCATGCAGAGTTTAAATGCCATTTCATACAAAGATATTTACTGTCCATACTATTGGTCTAATTAATTTTGGAGAGCAAGCAGGAATTGCTCTAAGTTATTCTTTTTTTTAAATTTCTTTATTGACTAAAGTGTTAAATATATGTCCTTATTCCCCCATTATGTCCCCACTCATGCTCTCACCTCCTATTGTCTGTGTCCATTGGTTAGGCCCATATGCATGCATACAAGTCCTTTGGTTGATCTCTCCCTCTTACCCCTAAACTCCTCTACCTTTTCTCTGAGGTTTGCTGGTCTGATTGATGTTTCTCTGTTTCTTAAACTCTTTTTGTTCATGAGTTTATGTTGTTTATTATATTCCACAAATGAGTGAGATCATGTGATATTTATCTTTATTTGACTGGCTTATTTCACTTAACACAATGCTCTACAGTTCCATCCATGTTGTTGTAAATGGTAGGAATTCCTTTTTTTTTTAAGCGCAGCTTCTATCTAGGCTGTAAGCATGAAGAGTAAACTCAGATTCCATAAGAGAGTGGGTAGATCTACTAAAACACTGGCCACTTTTGATTGACTGTTAAGTCAACATGAAGGGAACTGGTGTGGAGAAAATGATACTTAAACCCACCATGTTTTCTCCAGCTTCAAGCATTTGATGCAGATTTCTCCTTCCTAATGAAGCACTCATCTTCTTCCTGTATACATTCCTCAGTTTATTTCTACTTATCACTGAGGTCCCAGCTTAAACATCACTTCTTCAGCAGACCTTTATTGAAATCCTGTTTAGATTGGAGTCTTCTGCTCTGTGTTCATTAGTTACCCTATACCAGTGGTTGGCAAACTGCGGCTCGAGAGCCACATGTAGCTCTTTGCCCCCTTGAGTATGGCTCTTCCACAAAATACCATGGCCTGGGCAAGTCTATTTTGAAGAAGTGGTAAGACATTTAAGTTTAAAAAAATTGGCTCTTAAAAGAAATTTCAATTGTTGTACTGTTAATATTTAGCTCTGTTGACTAATGATTTTGCCGACCACTGTCCTATATCTATTTTCCATCTAGGCTATAGGCTAGTAAAGGAAGAGACTAGTTTTCTTGCCTATTGCTATAGTTCAATCCTTAACATTGGATCCAAACCTGAGTTTGAGCCAACAGAGACTCACAGTAAAGGGATTTTTCTGAAGGCCATGTGAATATAATTATTGGAGCTGCAGCTCAAACCCAGGTTTCCTGACTTGGAATCTGGTGGGGTTTTGGTCAAACGAATTCTGCAGTAAAAGACTGATGTTTTGAATCCTGAATGCCATTTGGCTTGCTTGGACAATCAATGAATTTGGACAAAACTTCTCTGACGTCAACTGTTCACTCCTGAGAAATGGTGCACCCATGATCCTTCCTAGTTCAGAGGTATGACGTGAGAATCTGGTGGACCCAAAGCTATAAAAACTTTGAGAAAAACTATTCTGTAACCATGGACAGGAACACAGGTGATAGTAACATTCTTCTTTTCACACTTTTCATAGTGCTTTTCATCTCAAACATCAACTGCATTTCATAAGGTC